>WTSP01023069.1:2782-15441 GCA_025331215.1 Actenoides lindsayi
CCGCTTCTCCGAGCAGCTACGCCTCTGTTCGAACGTGGCGCTGATCACGCCGGTTTAATTGGCCCCTCTGCAGTTTGAACAATAAATATGTAATGGGGGGGGGGAGGAGGGGGGTGCCCCCCTCTTGCGCGTGGTGTCGGGGCTGTCAGGTTTGATGGGGAAGCGTGTGCTCTCGGCTCGCTTCGTCCCTGCGCGCTCGAGCGCCGCGCTCGCTCCTGCTCCAGCCCGGCTCGCAGCGTGTGAAAATTGCACTCCCCCATCTGTGTTTGGCATCCTTAAAAAGGGGAAAAAAAAAAAACAGAAAAAAAAAGAACAGAAAAAAAAAAAGATGAACCTGAGCACACAGGGCTCCTGAGACAGGCCCCTTCACATTTCTAAACACTCTTGATTATTCAGCTAATCTTTATTTCATGGGCCTGTTATAAGAAACACAAACGGGGGAGAAAGTAGAAGGCGGTGACACATTTAAAATACACAAGAAAAGTGCTGGCAGGAATATAATCGTTCTTATTCCAGCGATATGAAATATTTATGGGCCTAAGTTGTGGCAAGATTCGCTGCACCCCCCGCCCACACCTCCTACCAAACTCTTTCTGAAATGTTTTTCCCAGTAAGATAGTAACTGGGAGGCACTGGCCGTGTTGCCAGCAGCGCCCTGTCTCCCCTCCGCTGTCCGCACACGGAGCCGAGCGTGGCGTCCGTCTGTCCATCCCCGTGGAAGGGAAGGGAAAGGAAGGGAGGAGTGCTGGCCAAGCTGCCCAGCGTGTCCGGGGAGCGGAGCCGTGTGTTACACTCTGTTAACTCCAAATAATTCAGCAGCGTCCCCTCGGTGAGCCTGTGAAAAGCCCCCTTTGAGGTGCCCGTGTTTTGCAGGAGCCCGCTGCTCCCCCAGGGCTTTCTGCTATTAATTCATTAGATCTGAGGGGGTTTTCTCTCTTTCCCCCTTTTTTTTCTCTCATTTATTTTTTTTTTCCCTTCCCCCGCCACACTCATCCCCACCCCCCTCCCTGGCAATTCAAACAGTGATGAATGGACAAAAATCCCTCAAGGGAAACATTTTTTCACTTAGTTACAAAGATTTCATGGCTAATTAGAGTAAATGTGGTTTTTAGAGTGTTAATCTCTTAACCAGCTTGGCTAGGAGGCCACCGCCACAACAGCAAAGGGGCAGGCAGGGGGGAGCCAAGGGGGAAGAGGTGCTACCCTACCAAGTTCTTCCCGGGGCCGAGCTGCAAGTGGCAGTGGATGGATCTGATGGGTCTTTATCACCAAGAGCATCCTTGTTGTGAGCTCCTTCGCTCTGCTAATCAGGTGCCCACCTTCCCTACCGGGCACGGTGCAGGGCGAGGGCACGGTTTGGCCGTGCCAGACTTAAAGGCGTTCTGGTCCCAGGTGGCCACGAGCTCTTTTGTCTGCAGAAGTGGTGCAGAGGGAGCCTCTGGGATGAAAAGAAAAGAAGGAACAAAAGCAGAATTGAGGGCAGCGTGCTGTCCTCGGGCAGCAGAGGCAGTCACCCAGGGCTCGTGGTTGGATTCTTTCTCTGCAGTGAAAATATATACATATATATATACATGAAAATATACTGGGTGGTTTGGTGGGATACGAGTGGACCCGGTGGGTGCCTTGGGCCGGGTCACCATGTACTGCTGTGCCAACTGTGGCCACAATGCTTCCAGTCCTCTTTCTGCATGGTGAAGCGTATGGGCCAGGTGGCACCTTATTGTCAAAGGTAGATGTTCTGCTGGTGGAAGGCATCGTCATCCCCACTTTGCTGGGGGGGATTTATCCTTGATGTCTGCTGTCTTCTTCCTCCCTCCTTCAGTCCTTCCCGTGTGTGCTGCCTCCCCAGTATCTGTCTTTCCAGCCTGGTTTTGACTTAACCCAAAAGGGTCTGGGAAACCGGGGTGAGTAATTAATGAGCTGTCTTCCCCACTGCAGCCCACCGCCCACCCTGGGCAGTGCAGACAGAGCTGGGGAGGAGATGGGAGTGGGATGTGAGCTTGAAATTCCTCCTTATCCCACTAGAGGGGATCCTTTGGATCAGGCTGGTGGAGCCCAGCTGAAAAATGAACATAAACCCAGCGACTGGCACCGCTGCACTGAGGTGCAGCCTCTGGCTGGTGTGTGAGCCCTGGGCAAGGGGCTGAGAGGCTGACCCGGCACTTTGCTCAATGCAGCACTTGAGGGTGGGGGGAGCAGGAGGATTTGGGTGCTCTTTAAACATTTCTGATGAAAAAAAGGCTGGCTGTGGCTGCCTCTCCCTGCTCCTTGTCCAGGAAAGCATGGCTCGTGGCTCCCTGGAGTGGCTTGTGGCTCCTCTGCCCACTACAGTCCAGCCCCAGCAGTGGGAGCTGCTCGGGTGGGGATGGGGCAGCTCCATCAGGACTTCACTGACAAAGCACAAGTTCAGCGAACACACGAGCGCAACATATGTCAGCGATGTACCTAATCTGCTGTGTGTTCTCTGCTGGGTTTTGAGTCCGAATTGTGGTCCATCTGTGCATGTCTGAGGGCCCGAGTGATGCTGTCAGCCTGAGGCTGGGTACCGGGACACTGGCTGCTGTGTGGTGGGGGGTGGACAGGGACAGGGTGCTGGGAAAGAGGTGCCCTTCCCACCCTTATCAGATAGAGCCCGTCTCACGGTTTTTACCGTAATCACTGCTTCTGTTTGGATGAAATTGAACTGGGGCGGGGGGGATGAAAAGCGAGATAAATGTATCGTATTATGAAAATTTAATCCTACTTTGCCTGGGCTAAAATCACATTCAGAGCAGGAGATAAAAAGGCATCAGAGTCGTGTTATAAAAAAAAAAAGTCCAGATCATTTCAAAAGGCAGAGTGATAGTGAGTCTGGGAGAGCCTGGCGAGCCAGGGCAGCCAGGATTGCTGCTCCTCCCTGCTTGGCACTGGGACCAGCACCGACCCTGCCTGGGACTGGTCCTGCCTTCTGTGCTGATGGCACACTTGAGAGGAGATGGTTCTTCCAAGAAATAGGAGCACTGAGGAAATTTTCTTATCCAGCTGATGCATTTTGATCTTTGCTCCCTTTGCCACGTGTCTCGTCTCCTGTGGGTCCCTTAAAATCACAGTGTGGAGGAACAGCCCCATTGAGTGATGGGCTCCTGCCTGGCTGTGGATCTCCTGAAGCACAGGGGACCTGGAGAAGCTCTCTGCTCTCCAGGGATCCGTAGGCAGGACCTACCCCAGCCATGGGGCAGATGGTGGTGATGATGGGAAGAGCCCAGAGCCCATCCCCAGCTCCTTGCAGGTTTGGGGGTCTGAGGGTCTGACAGAGGACTCCTGGCTCTGCAGAGCCAGCTGCTTCTTGTGCTTGGTGAGACAGCAGCTTCCCGGGCAGGAACGTCCCTCACAGCCCTTTTCCTGCTCCGGCACCACTTCCCCACTTCGTAAAAGTGAAAGGTGACGTCTGAGTAAATATTACACTGACCTCTCACCTCACCTCCTCCCGCCGCCGCTGCTCCTTTCTCAGGGCTCATTAAGGGGGCCGCCGGCTGACCCAGGGCCGTGCTGCCGAGGAGGGGGCTCGGCGCTGGGCTCGGCGGGGGCTCGGCGCTGGAGCACGAGCCCGGCACCTCAGGGCTGAGAGCTGGACGGGAAGGACGGTCTCCTTCCTGAGCAGCACCGAGGCTGAGCCGCCTGCCCTGGTGAGTGGGTGTTAGATCAGCCTTTGGCTCGGGCTTGCTGGGGAGTGGGGTGGGCTCACCCAGTGGGTGCCGATGCCTCGTAACACCGTAGCTGCCTTCGCAGCCCGCCTCTGGCCACCAGTGCTGGTGGGAGCGACGGGAGGTGCTGATTTTGGGTGTTGCTGCTCTAGCAGAAGCTTCTGTGGGAGCAGTTGCACCAGCAAAAATCCCTATGAGCAGGAGACTGTTTGGAGGAGCGGGTGCAGGGAGGAGGAGCTGAGCAGGGACCTGGCCTCTGCCTCTCCATGGTGACTGGGAGGGCTCCCCGAGGGCTGGACCAGTGGCTACCACCTCTCGTGGCCTCGACTAGGGCGCGGGGCTCAGCACTGGGAGTGCTGGGATGTGTGGGAAGCCCTTGGCGTGCATGGGCGGATCTTACTCCGTTCTCCCAGTGAAGGGATGGTTGGGTGAGGGAGTCGTAGTCCTTGGCGAGGCCGTTCCTTGTGTGTATCAGGGAAGGCTGAAGGAAACAGCTTATTTTGCTTTCAGCTGCTGACCGGCTCTTAGCAGTATTTGAAATCCAGCAGTTTTCATCCCTGCAGCAGCTCGATGTCAGGCTCCAGAGCCCCGTGTCTCGGGAAGCTGCACAGCACTGGGGAAAACAGGAAACCTCTGGGGCAGCACTGGGCTGTTGCTCGCTCGCTCTGCCGCCGTGACGCGCGCCAGGAAGGAAGCGGATCCACCACGGCTGGTCCGGGAGCTGCCGTCAGACCCTGACTCAGCGTGGAACAAGTTCCTCGTGTTATTTCCAGGCTCGGTGAGCCTGGGAACGAATTCCTTCCAGAGAGATTTATGTGTAATTTTTTTCCTCCGTAGCGGTTTCGTGTCATCGGTAAGAGAGAGCTCGGCACGATGCCTCTCGGGGTGCTGGAGGAAGCTGGGCATCCAGGGAGAAAAAGGTCAGAAACGTGGAGACGTGCAGGGGTTTCCTTGGGGTTTGTGCATCACACCACTTTGGCTTGTTAACCTGGGAACGAGCTTCCAAAAAGTGAGTTTGAGCTCCAAGGTTTTGCGATTAATTCCAGTACTTAAAACGGGCTTTGAGTTCTTTTATTTGCTTCCCGACTGCTGAGCTTTCAGTTTGCTTTGTCAGGCTTTTCTTCATAGCCCAAAGTGGCTGGTTTTCCCCCTCCAGGAGTGGGAAGCTGAGGTTCTGGGAAGAGGCTGTTGGAGAAGCAGGTGCTGTAAGGAGCGCGTGTCGGTAGCAGGATTAAAACCTCCCGAATCATGTTCCTAAAATGGGCCGTTTCCCACTTCTTTGAGGATCTTACAAAGCAGCAGCCAGCGGCAGAGCAGAGCACAGCGGGCCGGTTGCTTTGCCCAGGTAGCCAAATACAAGGGATTCACGTGTAGCCAGTTCATGTGAAGAGCTTTGTTCCCCGTGGCTGGGTAGATTTATTGATGTCAGAGCAGAGAAATGGTAAGTTGGCTGCTTAACAGGGATGTTACAGTTCAACTCCATAAAACACACGGGCTGTCTCCTCTGCTCGTGCATTTGCCAAGTCCCCCAAAAGTCGCGGTGACAGGGGCAGAGGATGGAGCACTGCCCTCATCATCATATTTCCTGCCTTTGCTGGTTTATGTCACAGCCTGTAATGTTATTTAAACAACAACGGCAACAACAAAAAAAAAAGCCTGTGAATTTCCTTTTCATGTTTAATGGAAGTGAGAAGAGGTGGGGTGGGGAGGAAAAGGGAGCGTGCCTGTAGGTTTCCGAACAGGGGAAATAATTCTTACCCTGACCGTTTGCCATCTCACAGGTTTTAAAGGTGGGAGCTCCTGGCTATAGTTGGAGCTGGGTGTAGTTGGGGTGTTGCAGCTCTGACTGTGGGGTAGGAGCACGGCCAACCCGGCAGCAAACCCCATCTCGAGGTTTGACTAAGCTATTGCTGGTTATTCCGTGTGACTCAGGGGACAGCTGGTGTGACACTGCTGGCTCAAAACATCTCGGATATCCTGGGGTTTGGTGGGAAGAGACTGTGGGGATGTAGTGACACACTGACAGGAGCGCTGGTTTGTCAGTGCCCGTGCTGGTGAGCTGCACCTGCGCTGCTGCCGGCCCCAAATGCTTCTCCTGCTGCTTTCCTGTTAAGTATCGATGCTGAGGGCAGGGCACAGGTAAGAATGAAGATGCCTAAATCCCATCCAGCCGTTCAGTCTGCAGATACAGGGCAGCCAGAAAGTAAAGAGTGCTGGCCATGGTCAGGCAGAGGAGAGGGCTGGTGTTTCTTCAACAGTTCACTGAGTTGGTTTGTTGAGCACTGAGTGCTTTCCAGAGATGCTGCTTTTGTACTTGGAGGGAAGGCTCTTCTCAAAATCTGAGGTAAGAGCTTCTCCAAGTCCGCCTTGGAATGAGAAATGTTTCTATGTTTGCCCTAAACCTTCTAAAAATTCTGACCTTTGACGCCTGCCCTGTATTTCCAAATCAATTTAACATCACAGGAACATCATCCATTGTGTTACAGAAGCTGGAAGGGCCAGATGAAAAACATCCCCAGTAAGAAACCTGCTTGGCTGAGAGATGGTGCAGCAGCAGAAGGTTCCCTGCAGGCAGTTTCTCTCCTAGTTGCTGTAAAGGTTCTGCAGTTTGCAAGGAGTTAATTGCAGTGGCAGTGATGAGCCCTTCTGATCGGTGGACTGTGCTGTGTTTGGCTTGACTGGCCGATGAGGAGCCTTATGGAACAGGAATTGTGTTAAAGGCTTGTTTAATGGTAGCAAGTTTAGACTGTCTTTAAAATCTCATAGCAACCAAGGAGCATGGGCAAAGCACTCTGGAGTTCACTGGAAGAAAGAGGCAGGAGCCCCTTTGCTTGTCCACTGGGATATAATAAGGTGCTGGCACAAGCGGTTGTGTAACTTGGCTTTTCAAGGTATAAATTGTGTGACGGGGCGAATCTGTTCCATCGGTTCCACCAAATAAATTCTCTGACTCTGAGGTGGCCACAGCATGTCTTGGGCTGAGCTGAAAAGTGCTAGAATGAATTCTCAGAAAGAAACAAAAGCAGCGGCTCTTTCAAGGGCTTCCAAGGATGTTGTATAACTTGTTTGGAAAAAAAAAATAAATAAAAAAAATAAGCCCTGCCCAGGGTACTGGGTCACTGGGAGGCTTAAGCTCAGGAGTGACAAGTTGGGTTGGGTCGGACTGACTTTGCAGATGGAGCTTTTCACTTCTGAGTGTGAATTCGCCATATCTCAAAATCCTGCTGTATCTCAGTATCTTGGAGAGCAGAGCTGTCCAAGCAGGCAGGCTTGCTGCATTCCTGTGAAATATGGCCTTACGAGTCCTTGAAGGATTTATTGTTTTCTGGGCACTGCTGGATCCAGTCCGACGTGCTGGACATGGGAAGGAAATGACTCAGTTGCTCTCCAGACAAGTGCAGCTTTGAAATTTGAAGAGGCAGGAGACAGCTGAGAAGCTCCAACTCACTCCCATCTCCAGCAGTCCCTGCGTGTCCGTTATTCTTTCTGCACAGCTCTTGGGGGTTGCAGCTGGGACGGGGCAGCGGGTGGGGAGGGAGAAGGAGGTTTTGCTGGGCAGTGGTCACGCTGTGAACCGGCCGATGTCTCAAAACCCTCTGGTGTGAGGACACCAAGGGAGAGCAGGTGATGGCGAGTGAAACTGGGGAGCGAGAGGGCTCCCAGTGCTGCTGGGAAGCTGGTCTACAGTGATGGGAGCAGCTGCCAGGCTCTGTGCTTGCCTGGCCATTGCCAGGGGATTGCTGTGCTGGGGGCACAGCGTGGGGCAGGGAGAGAGAGCCTGCAGCGCTTCCAAGTTCTCTAAGGCACGTTCCTCATGCGCAACAGGGTGCAGAAGCACCGTGACCCTTCTTGCAGATGAGCTACATGAGGAGTTCGGGTCCTCCAGCATCTACTTTTCATTCATGTTGTCTGGAGCTGGCCCTGCGGTCCCCGGTGTTTGCACTGGGTTTGTGAGGCAGGCTCGGGCTTTTGGGACCTCTTACCCATCAAGCTGTCCAGTCCGTATTTGGCCTCATGCTGTACCTTCTGGCTGATGTCAGACATGGGCATAAGCAGATATTTTCTCCATCCTATCATCAGCTTGGTTGGAGAGAGAGAAGTTTTTAAATGACAGAAAGATCCTTAGCAAAGAAACAAGAGTTAGTGTTAAAAATAAAGAAAACAAGACAGCTTGTTTCATCTAAACAGAAGGGTTATTAAACAGACTTGAATTAATCAGTGATCTGCCAGAGCTCTGAAATTGAAAAGCAGGGCAGAGGAGCATGGAGCAGACGAGTGGGAAGAAGCCACTTTCTCAAGTAGACTTTGATGTCCAAAGTCTGTAGGAGAGGAAACGACAAGCAGCTGATGGTGGAATGAAGGTGAGATGGGCTCCAGGCTTTGGGACCCTTGGCTGGACCCCACAATGCCAGGCTGGGGACACCTGGCTGCTGGAACTGGGAGCATCCTGGGCACTGATGCACAAGTCCCGTGGGGATCCTGCCGGCAGCCGCTGGCCATGGAGCTCTGGGTGGCTGCGAGCTCTGCGGTGGTCACTGCTTGTCGTGCCTGCTGAAGCAGGCTGGGCAGGGAATGAAGATGCTTTACATTTCCCAGGGTTCAGGGACCTCAAAACAGTTTGCAAAACTGCATCAAGTACCCCAGGGATGCACTTAAAAGGGGCAGGTAGCCCTGTAAAGGGGCATCGAGAGGTAAAGGTGCTTCCTTTGTGTGGCTGATGAAGCTGGTGGTGATTGCAGTTCATCGCACATACTTCCGCTAGGACAGGCCTGATGAGGGCTGGGTAATGGTCCCTGAAGGGTTCTTCAGTGCTGCGTGGCTCTCTCCTGCATCAACCTGTCTGCTTCAGTTTTGCTGTTAATTTAAGGGGTTTTGTGGTTGTGTTCTTCCTTTCCAAATTCCTCGTGATCCCACGGTGGTACTAGGATGATAATTTCTACCACTTCTGTGTTGGGAATGTCAACACTGGGACTGGCAGCTAAAACCTGGAGCAAAGCAGTGAGCTGCTGGTGCTGGTCACACACAGGGATGAACCTCTCCCTTTGTTTGTTCCTCCACTTCTCATCCTGATGGCTCCTGCACCAGTTTGGTTCTGCACCATCCCGACCCTCCCAATGTGAAGGCACAGTGATGGGCAGCAGGCTGGCCTGCAGTTGTATAGGTTTGGCTTGGTGGTCATTGCTCATAATGTACAAAACCAGTCCCATTCAGGAGTGGTGAGGAGCATCATCACTGGTAAACACCTCCGGAATGAGCCTGAATGTCCACCCAAGCACCAAGTGCTCTTCATTTCAGCGCTGCTGCCTGAGTGAAATCTGTAGCTGCACAGTTGGGGATTCAGCATCTCGGAACCTAATTTTAACAAATGTACAATTTCCTGGTTTACTTGGGTAACAGCACTGTGGCTACTGTGTAAATACATCTGGCTGCCGTAGGGAGCGCTGGGGATAACGAACACCGCTCGCTGTACGGGGCTGGCACAGCCAAAGGATTTCTGTTTCAGGATTTCTGTTTAATGGAGTGGCTGGGGACCCATTTAATTTGAAGCTGGGGTTCTTCACTTGCCTGTGGTGCACTTGGAGTGAGGCCAGGAGAAGCTGCTGCTTATTTTTCTCTTCCAGTTCGGTGGCCGCTCTCTGATCCTCCCTCGTGCTGCACTGTAATATTCTCTTGTAATAAACTGCAGCTGGATGTCACCTGGGGAGAGAGCGCTGGGCTGAGGCTCAGGAGATAAAACTCATGGCTTTGCCACCGGCACCTTTTGACTAGCCCTGGGCAAATCATTTAATCATTTAATCTACTTGCACCGAAGGTCACCATCCATTAAATTCGATTTTGTTGGGAATAAAGTCCGTGAATAATCAAGCGCTGTTCAGGTGCACCAGTGAAGAGGGGTGGATAAACCCCCTGTCCATCAGGACTCGGGTAGGAAACTAGAAAAAGCACTTTCTGAGGAACATACTGACCTAGATTGCCTGGAGGGGTTGTGGACTCTGGTTCTGGAGGGTCCTTAAGGATAGTTTAGGGAAACATTTCTTAAATGGTGGTTATAACTGGTCCTGGCAGCAGGAGACTGGATTAGAGAATCACAACTTTCTGCCCACAACCATTTATGATTTCATGTTCTCCAAAGCCAGTGACCTGTTTACACAGGTTTGGATGGAGCTGCGACTTCTCCAAGCTTGAATAAACCAGCTGTGAAACTCAAATGTGGAATATTTTCCTTTTGTGTCATACGTCAAGGCAACCAGGAAAAGTAAGGGTCTGTTCTGCTCCATGCTCCCGTGCGTGGTGGTGTCCCCAGCCTTGGGTCTGTCCTTGGGGACTGCATGGTGGGTAAAGTCCCCTTTTCCCAGCACCTCTCCTGATGCCAGGTAATTTATAAGCTGTTCCCCAGCAGTGTGCTGGACGCTGGGTAGCTGCCAGCTGCAGTTTCTCGGATGGCAGGTGTCAAATAGCAGCACAGGCAAAGAAAAAGGTGTCTCATTTCTGCCACCTAGGTGCTCTGGGTGGATGAGGAATTGTTCTGCCTGTCTTTTGGGGTTGGTGGGTTAAATGTCTCCAGCTGCAGCACACAGCTGGGGGTGAACCACAGCTGCTTGCTCTCCTGCTTTAGATTTGTCAGAGGCACCCCTGGAGCTGGTGATGATTTTGTCAGTGTTAAAGAAATGCCTCCTTGCTGATGTTGGAGCATCTGTGGGGGTCAGAGGTAACTGCGCCTATGTTTCCTTGTCACCAGCCTTTGATCAAGGAGTTTATGAACAGAGGCGCACCAAGAAGCGCTAAACCAGTCCCTTGCTCTTACTTTACTACAGTATTTTATACCTGGTAGCTCCCTTTTGAGTTTTCCATCACTCGAACATCCAAGTGCTTCACGTATGTGAGAGCATTGTCCCTGTTTCCCGTGTGGAATGACTGAGGCTGAGGAACAAGGCTTGTCCAGGTCTATTCAGCAAGTCTGGGGCAAGGTGGGGACAAACCAGGTGCTGCACCGTGCTCTCCAAAATGCAGTTGCAAAGATGGGGCTTGCAGCAGGTTTCTGCCTGGGATTTTGTGTTTCTCTTTACCCCAGACCTGTCGGGATGCGTGTGCTCAAAAGGGAGATGCCTGGGAGAGGTGGCTTATCCGGTATGCGTTGTATAAACAGTATCTGAAGTCTGGACAATATGAACAAATTTTGTGCATAATTCATGCAATCGTGTTTGTTATCAGGGAAATGCCTTTTCGTGGCTGGGTTTCGTTCTTCCCCTCCTCTTCCTTGTCCCAGGGCTGGAGGAAGCAATAATCACAATACTGTATTTTGCCCTCTTAACTCTTTCTCAGAAAGCTGGCGAGCCCGTGAAATACCATCCCTGTGAATAAACATCTCTGGGGAAGCGGGGATGCAGCTCCTGCCCGCAGCTGCCAGCACAGCCCCGCGGGGACGGGCACTGCCGAGGGGCAGGGAGCAGAGGGGTGAGGCACAGCAGGGGTTTGCAGCCCGAAACCCAAAGGGTTCAGCGTTGCAGGTTATGCTGTAGCAAAAGCTTGGTGTTCGTGGTCCCTGTGGTTCAGGAACCTCTGCAGGAACCTCAGATCGGATGTCGGGCATCTTGCCGGCGATTTGTGACTTGCTGTTGTTATTGTTGGAGTCAAAATATTATTCAAAAAAATATAATAGTAAACTCAGACTAAGACAGGGTGCTGTGAGCCCTCCTCTTTGGTTTGTATTGCAGAAGTGGAATTACTTCACATCAAGCTGCTGGTGACTTCAGTTGGTGTCAAACTCTGAAGCAAATGATGGGACCTTGTTGCACGTTACCTGCGTTTAAAATGCACTGTTTCTGCACCTTGGGTTTCCTTGGTGCTGCAGCGTGTGATGATTCTATGGGTGCTGAGGCTCCCAGCACCCTGCTCTGGAACAGTTGGGAAAACCCTCTGCTTAGGGCGCTAATGTACCAAACCTTCTCTTGTTGGAGAAAGAAGCGAAGGGGCTGGGAGAAGGGAAGGGACTTGTGCAGGTTTCTGCTGGGTGAGGAGGGGATTCAGCAGGATGGGGCTCATCTGGCTGCAGTGACTTGGCAGAGGAGGCAGAACTGAGACCCGGACCTCTGATCTGGGCTGGAACATCCCAGAGCTCAGAGATGCTTAGTTCAGACATTTTGGCTCAGAACTCTTGTCTAATTAAAACAAAACCCTATTAATTATTGTAAGGTCTTCCTCAATAGCTGACAAATGTGTCCTGAGTATCACTTCTTCAAAGGGGATAAATCACTATGGCAGCTTTAATGGTTGGAAAGGTTTCACAGAAAAATCCCCACTGGGTTCCAGGAGGGATGGGGACCCAGCACGCGTGTGCTCGCTCGCTATGAAGAAAGGGCCAAACCCTGAGCTCTTCTCCCTCGTTTCAGTCGGCAGATGCGATACGGAGCCAGTGCGAAGGGAAAGGGTCAGGCTGGTGCAAGGGTGAGCTTGTTCCAAATGGTTTGTTCTTGTATTTTAGTTTATATAGTGTAGGGTGCCCTTTCAGTGACCCTTTCGGTAATTCGGGGGGGGTTTCTGACAGCCCCATGACCTGCAGGGCAGGTCAGCAGCGTGAACCAGCCGCTCTCCCTGCTCCCGGCCTCACGGCGATGAATCTTATTTGACTGTAGAAAGCAAAAAGGGCAGAATCCACCTCCAGCTTAGAAAGCAATCATGGGGCCGTTGTCCCCCTCCCCGGGAGCTCCGTCATTTCTCAGGAGGCTTCATTCTCTGAGGCAGCTCCACAAACCCATGTGGCCTTAGGAGAAAAACAACCGTGGGTTTTCTCGCCTGCTCTGCTCCCCCTCTGTGGGGTGGCTGGGGACCCTGGTGGCCTCTGGGCCAGGAGCAGTGCAGGCACAGCCTGGGGAAAGCCCATGGCACTGAGATGCTGTGAGCTGGGGCAGGGATGAGGGTGCTGGGGCAGGGATGAGGGTGCTGGGGCAGGGATGAGGGTGCTGGGGCAGGGATGAG
>WTSP01023069.1:18627-36110 GCA_025331215.1 Actenoides lindsayi
GTTGTGGGTCTGAAGATGCGGGATGTCGTTGAGAGCGCGGGGGCGGGAGGCGGCGGGGGGGCGGGGGGGGGGGGGCTGCCGGCGGGGGGGGGGGGGACAGCTGAGCGTGGGCTGTGCTGGGGAGCAGCCTCCTGCGTTTGCACGCAGGGCAAGGTGGGGAGACTTGGGTCCGTGGAGTGAAAATTTCACCCCTGTGTGTGTGCTTGGGGCTTGTACGGCCGCGGTGGGAGGTGATGGGACTTTGGTGCAGCGAGGGCGAGTGGAGTGGTGGTTTGTCCTCGGGATCTTCCCAGGGATGGTGTGAGCCTGTGGAGAACGTCTCTCCTGAGGCAGGCTGAAATGTTTCCTTTGATCAGCCTGGAGTGTATAAGGAATGAATCATTTGGGATAAAGGAAAACTTAGTGATGGTTTTCTGAGTCTGTGGTGATGAACAAGGCTGAAGTCAGGTCAGGAACAGAAGTCATGGTCAGGTGTGGAGGTGATAACAAGGATGAGGCACAGTCCAGTCATCTCCAGACCTCTGTGAGCACCCACAAAACCTAAACAAACAACTACCAAACCACCACCAAACCTGCCTGTCTTTCACGCCTCATTTCCACATAGATTTTGGCCACAGGTCTTCAGCATGAGTCTTTCCTTGCCTTGTGTGTGTGGGTGGAAACATGTCAGTTGAAGGAGACTCTACTTCTGACTGTTATCCACAGAGCTGTCGGGAAGGGTACATGAGCAGTTTGGTTGGCATCCCAGTGTCCAAGTTGTCACTTTGTGTAGGTTTTAGTCATCACCTGCAGGTTTTGTGTGAGCAAGAGGCTTGTGTGAGGCTCCCTGTGCACAGGGTGCTGCTGGCACTGTTGGGTTGCTGGTCTAACCACAGCCTGGTGGCAGCTGCTTTTCAGCAGTACAGCATCTTAGGAAGGCAGTGAGAACTTGCTGCCTGAGAAGCACCTGCTGAGGTACTTCTGGCTCTGGGGAGGGGTGGAGGGGAGATGCCGGTGGCTTTGGGGTGTGCTCAATGACCTTGCCTGCAGAAGACCTCTTCCTCAGGGTTCCAAGTTCAATCATAGAGGATTTAAAGGTAGAAAGCAACTCTTATTTCCTCTGTTGCTTCCAACAACGTACCCTGCGGGAGACCTTCTTTTAGCCAAGATTGTAGATTAGGGGTTGAGTGTGTGAGCTGCAGGCTTTGTCTTGGGCTGACACTGATTATCCCCTCCCATGGCTGAGCAGAGTATGTTAGAAACAGCTAAACCACATAACGAATTAACATGCAGAGGCTGAAACAAGTGGCCAAACATCAAGCCTGAACTGTTTACCAGTAAGTTAGGAGACCTGCTTAATTCTTGCTGGGCTTAGAGATGTCCTCTCTTTATCTCAAGGACTGTGTAATTAGAAAGCCTCCTTTGAATTTTATCTGCAGGGCACACTGGGTTTAATCTTCTACTCCATGTTTTTCTTTCCCCAGAACCATGTGAGGGACGTTGCTGGGGCACAGGACACGCACGGGGAACACGAAGCTTGCTTTTCCCAGGATGGATCAGAGGAAGAACTGGCCTCGGGTACCGGACTCCGATGGCTGGTCTGTGACTTTGCTCTGTCTCTTCCTGGCATCTCTCTCCCGCAATGTGTCCAGCAATGCCTCGTTCAGCACTTTCCACTCTGAGAACCGGGACTGGACGTTCAACCACCTGACCGTCCACCAAGGCACCGGAGCGGTCTATGTTGGAGCTATCAACAGGGTTTACAAGCTTTCAGGTAACCTGACCATTTTGGTAGCTCATAAAACTGGTCCCGAGGAGGACAATAAATCCTGCTACCCACCCCTCATCGTCCAGCCGTGCAGCGAGATCCTCACCCTCACCAACAACGTCAACAAGCTGCTGATCATTGACTACTCTGAGAACCGGCTGCTGGCCTGTGGCAGCCTCTACCAGGGGGTCTGCAAACTGCTGCGCCTGGACGACCTCTTCATCTTGGTAGAGCCCTCGCACAAAAAGGAGCACTACCTCTCCAGCGTCAACAAAACGGGCACGATGTACGGCGTGATCGTGCGCTCGGAAGGTGAAGATGGGAAGCTCTTCATTGGCACGGCGGTGGATGGGAAGCAGGATTATTTCCCCACCCTCTCCAGCCGCAAACTTCCCCGAGACCCCGAGTCCTCGGCCATGTTGGATTATGAGCTCCACAGTGACTTTGTCTCATCCCTCATCAAAATCCCCTCAGATACCTTGGCCCTTGTTTCGCACTTTGACATCTTCTACATCTATGGTTTTGCCAGTGGCAACTTTGTCTATTTTTTGACTGTCCAGCCAGAGACCCCGGAGGGGGTCTCCATCAACTCTGCCAGTGACCTCTTTTACACGTCTCGCATCGTCCGGCTCTGCAAAGACGACCCCAAGTTCCACTCCTACGTCTCTCTGCCCTTCGGCTGCGTCAAGGGGGACACGGAGTACCGCCTCCTGCAAGCAGCCTACCTCTCCAAGCCGGGAGATGTGCTGGCCAAGTCCCTCAACATCACGGCGCAGGAGGATGTCCTCTTTGCCATCTTCTCCAAGGGGCAGAAGCAGTACCACCACCCACCCGACGACTCTGCGCTCTGCGTCTTCCCCATCCGCACCATCAACGCTCAGATCAAGGACCGGCTGCAGTCCTGCTACCAGGGGGAGGGCAACCTGGAGCTCAACTGGCTGCTGGGGAAGGACGTCCAGTGCACTAAAGCGGTAAGGACGCTCGGTTGGCCGTG
This sequence comes from Actenoides lindsayi, assembly GCA_025331215.1. Classification (NCBI taxonomy): domain Eukaryota; kingdom Metazoa; phylum Chordata; class Aves; order Coraciiformes; family Alcedinidae; genus Actenoides; species Actenoides lindsayi. The sequence continues at coordinate 21,369 of WTSP01023069.1, forward strand.
GTAGCCCTCGAGAACCGGTATCGCTGCCCGGTCCTTTGGTACGTGAGCTTGCAGAACAGGGTCAGTCTTCCTGTGCCTCAGTTTCCCTGAACGTAGAACAGATGTAAAACAGACATAATGGTCCTTTTGCCCCTTAATCCCTGTTCTTATCAGACAGTTGGTGATGACGATGAATGGAAGGGGTGGCATCAAGACAGATGAACAACGGTGTGCAGCTTGCTGTCCCCAGCCTGGGGCACTGGAAGCTGGAGGAAGGCTCTCGCCCATCCTCAGGCAGAGGGGTGGCATCAGCACCCTAACGAGATAAATATGAACGACAGTTGTGCCTTTTGCATTTTTATTCAGCTGTTTTCTTCAATCTTGATTCAGATGCGGATCATTCCTGGGCTGATTTGGGGATCCCTGGGGCTTTCTTTTGCCAGGCATATTAAGTTTGGCTGCTGGGGAGAGAGAAAGATGGGATAAATGAAAGGAGGAAGGTGAGGAGAAGCTTGAGGGCTGGGTGGCACAGGGGAGAGTCACGGTCATCCCGTACAAGGAGATGTGCCTGAGTGTTTGGTAGTTTCCACAAGGGACGTGAAATAAGTGGGTGGCAGTGGCCACCCATGTCACCACCCTGCTGCCAGCGCCACGGGGGAATTCACTCAAGTAGTCTTGGCTGATATGGCTTAATGATATGGATCTGTCAGCAGGGTGATTTGTCCTCACTCATGGCAAGTGGTGTTCAGGGAGAGCCCAGTGTCTGTGTTCCCTCTGTTGTAGAAAGGAAACTGAGGCACAGGGAGCTGGTTTGGAGGAGACTGCATAGCAGGGTGGTGGGAAGAGCAAGAGCACATCTTTTTCCCTTAGCACTCAGGTGTTTTAGGTTTGCCAGAGTCAATTCCCTGGGTGGTCGCCCACTTTTCCAGGGCAGCCAGGCTGGTGCTTTCCACCAGCCCCGTGTTCACGTGGGGAAGGTTTCTCTCTGCCCTGGTGCTGGGCTGTTTGTGCCGGGGGGGAGATGGCTGCTTCTGAGAGGAGTGAACAGCAGCATCCTCTCCTGTCTTGTGGCGTGGGGTTGACTGTGGCCAGCTGTCCTCTGGCTGGTGGCTGCCCCGAGCCTGTCCCACACCCTGCGTGGCACCCCCAGCACCGCTGCGAGCTGGCAGCGGCAGGGCTGGTATGGCCTTCGAGGGAAGCCTGTGCTGATGTGGGGGTGCTGAGCTCTTTCTGCTTATATTGCTCAGCATGCCTGGAAAATGGGTTGAGAGGGGGTGAAATATGTTGAGGAGAGAGTTTCTGCATGGCCTTACAGCAGGGCTAAACCCGTGACAAATCTAGGAGAGTGAGAAAGCGAGTGAAAATATCTGTTGGACTTAGGGTTCCTCCCTGGCCCTGTCCAAACACCCTTTGGAGCACCTACAAAGTGTGTATCTTGGACTTAGGCAATGAAGGGAACAAGCCCTTGAGGAAGGTGGCTGAAGCTGGCAGGGGTGGCATGTTGGTGGCTCCCACCCTGCTGCCAGCACCACCGGCTGCCCTCCGTGCCAGCCCGCGTGCCTCAGGCTGCCCTGCGTGCTGCCTCTCACTCACCGCTGCCCCAAACCTTGTCTTTCCAGCCAGTCCCCATCGATGACAACTTCTGTGGGCTCGACATCAACCAGCCCCTGGGAGGCTCAACACCAGTGGATGGAGTGACGCTCTTCACCTCCAGCCGGGACCGCATGACTTCTGTTGCTTCCTACGTCTACAACGGCTACAGCGTGGTGTTCGTGGGGACGAAGACTGGCAAGCTGAAGAAGGTAAGCTGATCTCTGCAGCTTCAGAGAGCCAGGATCCATTTTTCATCTCTCTCGGGAGACTGATGCTGTGTGATACCTGCTGCTGTGTCCTAAAGATGCTTCTTGGCATGAAACCGGGAGCCAGTTAGGAGCGAAAATCAGAGGGTTTGGGTTCCAGAGAGCCTTGTGTTGGTGAGGCAAAGTTCACCCAGCAGCACTGTCAGGGCAGAGGGGTGTTGCTGCGGTTCCTTTTGAAGCAAGAAGTGCCAAGGCTTGGGAAAGGTGTGGAGGAAATTGCTGCAGCATGGTCCTGGAAAAGGGACCAAAGGAGGCCACACAGTTCCTGTTGCTCTGTGGCTTTACAGCTCCAGAGCATCCCCCTGGCATGGGCTGAGGGCACCTTCCATGCTTCCAGCCAGCAACTTCCTCCAGCAGCCAGGTAGTTACAGGTCTCTGCACCATTCCAGCTCTTGCTCGCTCTGCCTGTCTGGTGTTTGTCTGGGTTTTTTTGCATTTTATCCAGCCCCACAAACACATACACCATAATTCAATGATGCAGAAATTATCAGGGCAACAATGGGCCAGTCAGATTGGAGAAGAGCGAGGAGCTGGCTTGCAGCTTCCGAGTAACCCTCAGCAAGCTGTATCCAAGATCTCAGCTCTCTCCTCCTTTTGGACACGCTGATGGAAATGTTGCAGTACTTTTGAGCTGTTTCCCAGGAATCCTCCTGCAGCTTGTGTAGAAGACTGTGAGTTAGAAAGCTTTTGGTGATGGCAAAATTGCTGCTGGTGGCAAAATGTTTGGTCATGGAGAGGTAGGAATGGGTTAACTTGGCTGCTTTTGGAAACCAAGCCTCAGGGCAAAGTCCTGCTGTTTCTCTCTGCCTCTTCCCTCCTGCTCTTCCCTCTGACAGCTGGATGATTGATCAGTCCTGGAAGATAACATTCCTCGGTCTCTGTATCACAAAGGCTGGGGCTAGTTGCCCACGGCAAAGAGATGCTCCCACTGGTTTCCTTACCCGGTTGAGGGGCTCTGGTCAGTTTTAGGATTTTGAAGTCCAACTGGGGTTTCCCCACCCTCTTGAGTCCTCTGAACTGCTTTTCAGTAACTGGAAGGAGAAGGCTGATGAGGCTCAGTCATACCTCTGTTGTGTGGTCCTCACTGGTCCTCTGTTGGGAATTCCATATTTAGATGGTGTGTGGAGATGGCCCTGGGGTGTGTACACAGAGGGGACCCCCCTGCTTGGTGTACTTCAGAGCTGGAGCTGCAACTGGAACCCAGCTCATCAGTGGGCGCAGAAATCTGATCCAGCTCCAGCAAAACCAACCTCAGCGATGCTGGAAAAGCTGAGATCCTGCAAATTAACCTGAACTCTAAATGACAGCATTGAGTGAACCTGCAGACCCTGCCTCTTTCTACCAGGGAAAGAGTTAACAAATGTAATCAACAGCAGGCTGTTAATTTTTTGTGTCCTTAAGCAGCAGGGAATTTCTTCCTCATCTATCCAGGAAGATACAAGGACAGGCAGATACTACACTTGAATGTCTGCATCATTTTAATTACATCAGCTCATTAATATTCATTCAAGCACTGTACAAGTGCTGAGTAGTAGCAAATTAGGTGCCTCCCTGGTGCCTCTTGAGTGTCAGTGGGGTGAGTTGGAGCACGGGGGAGAGTGGGCTGGTAAGCAGAGCCCCTCTGCTCCCGAGCTACCCCCCCTGCCCTGGCACACGGGAGCACAGGGCTGTTACTGGAGAAAAGGAAGGACGAGATGCCCTCAGCATCTTGCCCATGCCAGCAAGCTCGGAGCCAGCCTGGCAGCCTGGTGCTGGCTGTTGGCAGTGGTTTGGGCAGTACAGGGGAGGTGCTGCATTTAGAGGCAGTTCCAGCAAACAGCTTGTGCCTGCACACTCCAGGTAGTCACTGTCCCGTCCCATGAATTATGGAGCGTTACAGAAGAAGCAGCTTCTCCAGCAGGGTTTAGTTCTTTGTGCCGTTCTACACAGAACACCTCCCTTTTTTGCTGCCACGTTCATCTCTTCATGCCCATCCAGTTGCCAGGGCTGGGGAGTCCTTCACCTGGTGTTAGTGCCTGGTCACCACTGGCTCAAAGAAAACTGGTTCACTGCAGTCAGCCTTTGCTGGCACCTGCCAAACACCCTTCTCTAACACCCACCAGAGCTGCCTGCGGCTGACGAGACCCATGTCCCCTGTTATCGCGATCCGGAGCGATCGCTGCTCCATCCTCTGCCGTGCGGATGCTGTTCTTTATCTCACTCTTCTGTCCGCACCTTTAGTCCATCTTTCCTCATTTGACACGTGGGATTATCTTTTACATGGCCTAAGAGAGGCCACGTGAAGTGTGGGAAGCAGCTTTGCGTTGAGCTGCAGGGCTCTGGGGACTCTCTCTGCAGGGAAGGCGTTGCAGAGCTGGTGGGAAGTTAACAGGTTGTCTGCAGTTCTTGTGCGTGTTCCAAGACCAGACACGTCTCGAAGTCGGTGGGTGCTCAGGATGCTCAGGGCTGTAAAGATTTCTGTATCTCTTCTTCCCCATATGTAAAATGAGGTTGGTAAAAACGTCCACACCTCTGTAGGTGCCAGAGATGTACAGATAGATGCCTCGTCTCCTCCAGCTCACCGCCTTGCGTATCTACCTACACAATTAATGTCTGAAAGCTACGTCACACCTCTTCCCTCTCCCACAGCCCTTGATTTACTTTGGAAACAAGCTGGTGGCTCAGTCTGGAGTTTCAAAGACAACACTTTTGTGCAGCTAGAGGAGAGAAGTCAGGGAGCCAGCTCTGAAATCTTGCAAATTTGTCTGTTCTTCCCCACTGAGAATTCGTTACTGGAGATGCTGCGTTATCTCGCTGATGTCCTTCTTGCCGTTAGCTGGTCACCATCCTGGCCGTGCTGCACCAGAGAGGTGTTGGTACCAGAGCTGCTGACAAATAAGTCAGTGTCGGATAAGCCTGTTGGCAGTGAACTTGGCATCTTTCCTGTGGGGAACCAGAGTGTTTGCTGGGTTCAGGGTTTCGGTTCAGGGCGGAGGGTTTGCGTGTGCGTGCCGTGGCTGCCCTGGGCTGGTCAGCAGCTCCTGGCACTGCTGGTGATACAGGTTTGTGCTCTGTCTGTCTTTGGTAGCCGTTGAAGGGAGAAGGATGAATCCACAGCTCTGTTCTCCTTTCAAACCCAGTGCTGGAGGGGGAATTTTCCCACACAGCACTGGCTGTCCTTGCAGCCCACCCGGACGTGGCCAAGCATCGGTGGGGGGGGACTCATGGGGTCCTTGGTGCATGTGCTGCACCCCCTGATACCCCCACTGCTCCCTGGCAGGCCACTGGTTTTAAGAACTGCTGTTCCTCAGCAGTTCTCACAAAGTGGGTGAACAGCAAATGTGCTGATGATGCCGTGACCTTTCGGGTAACACACGGGTATGTGGGATGTGGTTCTCCCTGCAGCTTGGGGTCCAGCTCTCCTTCCACAGAGCCTCAGCTTCGTAGCTGGGGGAGCAAGGGGAGGCAAGGGGATATCACGTTAGCGATGTAATCGTTCAGAATCATGGATTCCTGCAATAAAACAATTTTTTTCATCGTGTAAAATTAGAAGAGACATTAATGCAACAGTTAACAGCAACTGACTGCTGGGGGGGAGATGTGTCGACTTGCTTGTTCTGTTTATGGGCTCCATACAATTCCATCAATATTGATGTGTGATGCCTTTGATTTTGACACTAATCATTGCTATGAATTAAATTTGCAGCCATATAATTAGGACTGCTATTAATAGGGCCTCAAGCTAAGCACTGCTGTGCTGGTTGTCTTTTTCCTGATGGAAAACGGCATCCATGGAATTCAGCTAATGTGTTTTACCTGGTAGATGCTGGGACTGATGTGAAAATTATACTTGTTGTATTTAGAGGAGGTCCTCTGAAAGGCAGATGCGTGGGGAGGGTCACACTCAGAGGTACCAGAGTTGCCTTAAAAACTTCCTGGTAGTTTGCTGCTCTTCTCTTATGATACACAGACTTAGTGGGAGAGAGGAGGACTGCAGGAAGATTTTTGAAGTCCTCGGTTGGAAGGGCTGCTGTTGCAAGGCTTGTTTCCATTTCACCTCCCCTTCCTTGTGCAGGTCTTTCTGTTTATTTCTGCTGCCTGATGCCGTTTCAGCCCTCTCTGTCCCTGGGCATGCCTGGTTCCATCTCATCAGGCTGAGCACTGTGGCTGGGATAGCAGCGTGGCTCACCACTAAAAATCAATCTTGTATTTCATCCCAAGAGGTCTGTTTCTTATTAGATCTAATAAATCAGTGAAGTGCCCTTCATTCAGCTTGTCAATGGAGGACATTGTTTGTGATCAGGAATAAATAAATGTCCCTTCTCTGTCTGACAGTGCACCATCTATGTGTTATTTCACCATCACACTGTTTATGGCTGCTGTAGGAACAGCTCCTGCAGTGAGGACCTGCAGCCTTGCCATCCCTTGCCTGCGTTCCCGTGGTCTGGGCATGTTCCTGGGGGGCACGTGCGATCATTCCCTGGGGGAAGCGGCAGTGGTGACGTTGTACCAGGTTCTCACTCAGCACTGAGGGGCTCCGGTGGTGAAAGGGCTCTGTGTCTGAAGACACTTGCAAGCGTGGGGTGTGCTGCTGGGTGTTGGTGAGTTAGAGTATCCAGGGCTGGTTTCCAGGCTCTGCATCCAGGGGCTGCTTCTGCAAAGGAAACAGCAAGTGCTCTGCACTCTGTTCAGTGTAAGCTTTGGTGCTACAGGCAAGGCTCTGGATTTGGCTATTTCTGATGCCCCGAGATGCGGGATGGTGTGTGCAGCAAAACTCACACCTGATCCCCCTGGATAAATGGGTGTCAGAGGTTGTTCTGCACTCCTGTAGCAGACGGTCCCAGGGGCAGCTGTGCTGGGCATGGCTTGGATAGATTGTGGTGTGCGAGGTCACCCAGGAAGAGCAGCTTGGGATCTGTCTGGAGGAGATGTGCCGCAGAACAGCGCGTAGTGCTGTAACGAGTTTTCATGACTGGAAAACCATCCCTGTTTGCCTGTTGAGTGGCTGGACGCGTGGTGCGTAACGTCTGTCCTTGCTTGGAAGGAAGGCGAGACTCGGCTTTGGCGAAGGACGGGGATAAGTGGCTGGATTACGCAGACCGGGAGTGTTTGTGTTGTTACGTCTTGGTGTGTGATAGTTTTATTCAGCTTGGCTGATTTAATTTGTTCCATTAGTGGGAATGAAATAGGTCTTTCACAAGGAAATATACGTCCGAACCTGTCCTTATCTGACTTCATTCTATGGATGGTTATCTCATCCTTTTAATTTATCCTTAATTATCGCCCCCGCGCGCATTCTGCAGCACTTTAGGAAAAAGTCGGTTGCATCAGCCTGTGTTGGAGCCAAGAGGACATCAGCCTGTTATTGAACAGATGAACATCATCCATTTGCAGATGCCTTCCAAAGGAGGTGCCTGGTTTTAGCCATGGGTTGTAAGGTCAGGCGCTTTGCTGACGTGGTGATCGATCCATCACCCTTGGAGCACGGGCTCTGCGTCCCAGCAGAGGGGTAAGATGGCAGAGGATTCTTGTTTGACTGAAAAAATTGGTTAATTGAAAGGTCTGAGAAACAAGTCACTGTTTCTTGCCCTAGGATGTGAAATAAGGAGGTATTTGTTCAGTACTGTATTGCTGGTGACTTGCTCTGGTGTGGTCAGAGAAGCTGGGATTCTTTTTCTCCCTAATTTTCCAGCCTTGGACAGTAATTCACTTCCATCTGTGTAAAAAGGGTGCTGTCAAACTGTGACCCCAGAAATACATCCCCAGAATGCCCGGTGGTCCCTTATATTAGTTATTGTTAGTAGGCAGAAGCTGGACTTTCACTTACTAATTGGAATTTGTGCAAGGGGATATGAAAAGCGATGGAAGCCAAAGGACAGCACTGATGTGTCAGGGCTGGAGAAGGGGCAGAGCTGCCGAGTCCCTTCGGACTCCGGTTTTGAGCTATTCAGGGATGTCCCTATCACCTCTTAAAGGCATGAAATTGGCTTCCTCTTCTCCCAGCAGTACTTCTCTAGTTCTGTTATCTGTTGCCTGGCAGAGCAAGTGAAATAAGGGGAGGGAAGAAAAAAAAAGAGAAGTCGGGATGTAGGGATGTATTTTTATAGCTGCTGGAGAGCGAAGGGGCAGGTGTTCAGGAAATACTCTGTGAAATCCAGCCAGGTGGGCTCGGAGGCTGCTTTAATCTGTTTCTTGGCTCATGAGATGGTGATGACTCTGGTTCAGGCACCTTGAAAAATCAGCTTGAAATTTTGGAGTGCAACAATTACATTTTTGTTTGTTTCCAAAGGAAGTGGAGCCAGTGAAGGCTGCAAGTGGCTGGACAGGCTTGTGCGTGAAAACCAGCCTGCCTCAGAGATCATCATGTCATAGACTGGTTTGGGCTGGAGAGGACCTTTAAAGCTCATCTAGTCCAACCCCCCTGCACTGAGCAGGGATATCTGTAGCTACAGCAGGTTGCTCAGAGCCCCATCCAACCCAATCTGGAATGGTTCTAGAGATGGGGCAGCGACCACCTCTCTGGGCAACCTGTGCAAGAATAAAGCTCCAGGTGGCACTTCTGAAGGTACAGGGAGTTCTGAGGTGCATCAGTACTTTGGGAATAGTTACCAAATGGTTATCAAAGGGGCTGGTTTTCCCCCTTGTGAACTTAAGGTGTTTCTCTTTTTTTTTTTTATTATTTTCAAGATATTTAGAAGATAATTCATCCCTACACCTTTTATTAGAAGAGGTATTGTCTCCTTTATGAGCGTGAAGTGAGGCAGAAGTTATTCCTCCTCCGTTTCATGCTAGAAATGGAGCTGCATTTTTCATCTAGTTCATTAATGCAGTTCTTCTTGGTGAAAAATATCAGGAAATACCAAACTAACTATTTTGTGAATTCATGTGAGTTTTTCTGGCCGTTCCCTGCTTTCCTCTGACCATAGCTCTGAAGAAGTTGCTGCGTTCTGGATGCTGTTGGTTTTTTGGGGGGTAGGGCAGTGTTAGACTCCTGCTTTTCTGTTTAGAAGTCAAGAAGTTCATGCTTTCTTTACTATATATATATTTTTCTGCAGGCTTTTAAAATCCTCAGAGGTCAAAATAACATGGGTTTTGGTCCATTTGTAAGATCTTAAATCCCTGGGTGGCAAGAAACACTGTGAGAAGACCATGCTATGTTGCTTCTATAAATATCTCCTTGAAGCAAAGGAAAAATAGAATGTGGAAAACACAAACGTGCCGGGGGAGGCGGGGGAATCCACAGGAAGAGTCCCGCACGCTGGCACGGCCCCTGGGCTGCTGCTGCAAAAGGGTTGGGATTTGGGGACAATCGGGGAGCCAAGTGCTGTTCAACAGCAGCACCTCCGTGGCTTGGGATGGGACCTGCTGTTGGGGCTTTCCCTTGTGCACCTGACCCATGCTGCCTTTTAATATTTCCTCAGTCCCCCAACCAAGTTTACTGCCCATTGTTGTTAGGGTTGCTTTTCGCTGCCGGCCAAGGCAGCGCCGGTGTTCGCGGGGCTGTAAAATACCGCACGGGTGCTGAAGGCAAATCCATCACTTGAAAGCCTGCCCGGTATTTATGGATGCGGCAGACAGGCGTGGATTGGACGCGGGCAGTCTCTATATTAGCCTTAGTCCATTACGCCTGCTATGATGCATAGTCTCCCCACCTCCCCTTGCCTTTTATTACCCTCTTTCCATTTCTGTCGAGACGCATGGGCGGGCAGACGCCTGCATTTCTCAGGCCTTCAGGGAGCTCTTTGCAGGCAGCCCAGCCTGGGTAGTAAAGGGGGGAGATAAACCCCTGCCCATGGTGGGGAGCTCCTGGGGCTGGGGGTGCAGAGCCATGAGGAGTTTTGCACCAGAACTGTTCCCTGGAGGCTGTGGTGGGGCCATGGGCTTTCCTGGCTGTGACTTGGACAAAAAGAATGACGAAACGCTGCATCTAAATGTGACTGATGCTCATCACCAGCGACGGGAGCAATTGCTGGCTCTTCTCCCAGGCCCCCCTTGCGTGCACACTGTCTGAGGGTCTCAGCATTCGGTCTTTCCAAGCGTTTTGGTTGTGGGGTTTTGTGGGTTGTTCCCCCACCACCACGCTTTATAGATTGGAAGATTATGGTCATTCATTAGGTGTGTCTCAAAGAAATCTCGCATGATGCTAATTGGGCAGGGAGGGAGCTGCATCTCATGGTTGGGGGAGAGAAATGTGGTGGCACTGTGAGAGCACACGGATGGTTGTGTCCTTCTCACGGTAGCCACTAGCTTTATTGAGCTGACATTGAATATGTTACCCAAGCTTGCCATTTTCTGCTCTACGTCTTGAATTTGCACAGTGTGATTTACACTCCGTACGTGGCCATGTCCCACCCGGGGCTCAGCGAGCCCTGAGGACACAGAGGAATCCACAGTCTGGTCACAGAAAGATCTGGTCCAGGGCTGAGGAGCTGCAGCAGCGATCCCTGTCTGTCGGGCAGCAATCCCTAACGGGCAGGTTTCCCTCTGCATCCAGTTCCTTCTCTATAAAATTATAAAGCTTTCCCCAGCCCAGTGCTACAGGGTCAGCCCCTGCCAGCCTTGGGGTGCTGCTGCAAGCACCATGCAATCCCCTGACAAAGGGGACAGTGGCCAAAGGTGCCCGGAGCGTGACCAGAAGCCATTGGCCCCACGGGTTTGCCCAGGGCTCTGCATCATGCTCCCTGTCAGCACTGGGCTGAGGGCAGCCCCTGCCAGTCCATACTGGGCAGCCTGTTGGGACCAGGGGAGGATGGTGGAGGAAAAGTCTGAGCAAGGGTTTAAGTTGCCTCGGACACGTCTCCTGGCTGCCCCTTCTCTGGGGACCCTGCCACCTTTTCCCAGTTGTTCCTTCTCAACTTGGTTACATGGCTTTGCATCAAATAGATAGGTGTAGATGAAAGTGGCATGCATTTAGAATGAATGTACACATCATACAGCCCGGCTATTGTACAGTGCAGGAGTTTTTACTTGTGGTAAGCTGCTAAATTATTTATTGTGTGCTGGGCTTTAATCTCATAAACCTGCCTGCAGGCCTTAGGCCAACCAGCCTGAGCATCCTCTAAAGCTGCAGGTCGGGCAGAACAGAGCCTGCCGTGACTGTAGGTGGTAATTGCTCATCATGCCTCAGCCTCTTCCTCCTCCTCCTCAGCTCATTAAAAGCAGTGGGGCCTGTTAAGTTGGTCATTGCCACTAACTTAGAGAGTGATTTGCATTTGCTGCATGGAGAGGCTGCCAATCCTGAGGTCCCCGTGAGTCGCAAAGAGCGAGAGCGGGTCCCTTAAGCTGCTCAAAGTAAAGGAAGAAGGGTGAGGGAGAGGCACTGGGTTAAACCAAGGTCCTTCAGACAAACATGGCTGTGACTCCAGCTGGGAGCACTTTACCTTCCTGAGCGGCTGGGAGCGTTCGCAGCTTGCAACCTCGCGGCGCCCGGTTAACGTTTGGCTGACTAATGTGATGTTTGCTTTTGCTAGTCATCCTGCAGCCACGGGCTTAGTCGTGGAAAAACAGAGCATCCTTTTGCCCGCTTCCACTTCCGAGTTTCTTTGGTGCTTTTTGCCTGATGCTCTGAAAGCTTCACGCTAACTGAGAGACTTCGTGCCACAGACGCGAATGAGTGCGCAGAAGTGGAACGGCTGTGCTGGTCTTACACGCTTAAATTAGTGACTGGCAGAGTTGGAATAAAACCAGAATCCCTTCCTCCCGCCTTCTTTCTTTCTGCTCTCAGCCCGCTGCAACTCTGGAGTGTATTTGGGCTAAATCATTCTGCAGAGCTTTGCTGCCAAAGGGCAGCAGGCTGACCCCCCTCCGGTTTGCTTTCACGCTTTCTTTGTGCAGAGCCTTTCACGCCTGGAACTTGGTCTTGTTATTGAGAAATAAATAATGAGAATAATCTGGAAGGTACAGGTCGAGGGACGGGTGTAGTATAAGTGAGACTGGGCAGGCAGCTCTCTGCCTGTGCCTTATCCCGCCAGGCAAGGGGATAACATCACTTTCTAACTTCCTAACTTTTTGCTGCTGTTTTCCCAGCACCGCACCAGCGTTTCACTCGTGATTCTGCTTCTCTGAGGAGCTGCGTCCTGCAGCTTCCACTGGTTAATTAAAAGCTGAAATAGAAATTCCCTCTGCTTGTTTCAGCCCAGCTGCTGCGAGAGCTGACCCTGTGTTTCCAGAACTTTTTCCATTGAACTTGTAGGATGTCAGGGGACAACAGACATCATCTCTCCTTTCCCTGCCGCTTGTTGAACTCATTGGTTGGGATGCTGCTCTGTGGGGAAGGGACTGAGGGTCCTGAGCTTCTTTTCTCACTCCAGGAAGCTGTTTAGGAGCACGACTGAGAAATTATCAGCTATAAACTCCAAAGACTTAGCTTTGCACTCATTTTCAGCAGTTTGGGCTGGATTTACCCCTCCCCTTGAGACTGAAGTGCTGACCTTTAGAAGGCTGTGAAGCTTAAATGTTTACAGGGTGGTCAGAGAGGAAGGGATCCACACAGCTAATAAGATATCGGTAGCTAAGAGAGAAATCAAATCTCAGTGTGCAGGGGAAGCCCCATTGCCACTGGTGGGGTTTGGCTGGGGTTAGGCTGGTACCAGCAGCTCCAGAGGTTGGATGACCACGGAAATGCAGCAGCTACGGCTGCAGAAACTGCAGGTACAGGGCCAGCAGCACTGAACACCAGTGACGGGGTGCGAGAATAGTGGCTCAATATTTGCTTGAGAAAACAAACAAGCTTAATGTTTTTCAAGTGTGCTGCATCGAGACGGGGGTTGTTAAGAAGCCTGTGATCAGAAGCACCAGGCAGCCCAGGTTCAGCAGGATCAATGTGTTATTCCTTGAGGAGCAGTAAAGAACAGCCGACGCCTTCTGGAAAATGTTGATAAAGCTCTCTTTTTAGAATCATTTCTGCTTCTCTAGCACAAACGTACTATTTCTTGTTTGTGTGTGTGTGTTGCTTGCTTCATTCACTCTTTTATTATTAGGGACATTTACATGAAAACAGCATTTTTTTGCTCTCGCAGCATATTCCCCAATTGCAGCTGCGCTTCCTCAGCCAGAGATCTCTACCTTCCCTTGCAGTGGGGCTGCCCCCTCTCCTGGGGACGATTCCTTGGCCCTGGCTGGGTGACACATGTAGGAAGGCTCCTCTCCAAGCGAGGCAGCTGCTGTGTCCCCATGCTCCAGGGAGGGCTGTTACAGCATCGTGCTCATCCCTTCCTCTCTGCTCTTTTTTTAAGCCATCTTTGTTGGGTGGGATGCTCGGAGCATTAGTTTCCTCCTGTGCAAGGATGTTGTTGGTGCTTTTTCAGCAGAGAGAGGCCAGTGTGAAATCCCCAGGCGGGGAGGAATCTTCTCAGGGTTTCCCCAAGTGACTGGCTCTGGCTGCAGAGCTTCAGGCAGCAGGAGAAGCAGTTTTGCAGAGGAGAGCTAACAGAGATGCCTGGCAGATAGTGAGTGTGCCTGATCATGGAGATTAAAGGAAAAAAAAAACCCCAAAAGCTGGTGTTTAGGGCGTAAGTAATGACATAAGCAATGTGGGATGATAGATTTATTCAGCCCAGACCCTGCTCGTGATGAGGGAGCGTGAGCCAAACTCCCTCCCCTTAGCAGGCACCTGGAGAGGGCCCTGAAGGACCTTTGCTTTCTCCGGGTGCCTCCCTCAGCTCTGCAGCTGGAAAATGTAAACTCCAGATGTTAAGCACATCTTTCATTTCCTCTCGCTCTGTTTCTGCTGTAGCTTTGCTTTCAGGGTTTGACATTCAGGCGTGTTTTTGCTGGCATCTTGATAAGCTTGTGATAACCCCTGGGAGCAGGGGCTGCTCTGTCGCTCTGCCCAGGGTTGTGGGGTGGGCAGCACCCTCTGTTGTCCCCACAAACCCCCACCACACTGCCCTGGTTGAGCCCAGCACCCCTGTGCCTGGCAGGAGCTCTGCAGCTGCTGATTCATGGAAGCAAATGGCTGGAGAGGTGAAATTCCTCCCTTCTCTGCTTCTCTCACCCCTGACCCTGCTGCATTTCTTCCTCCTGACCCCCGAATTTCAAAACTGACCTTTTGTATCATGGGGGAGGGAGGGCAAGCAGAAGGGCAAGCAAAAGGGCAAGATGAGTTTGGCTGTATTTGGGAGGTGGGGGAGGAAAAAGCTGAAAGCGGAGCGATGGCTGGAGGTGTGAGGATGCTGGGGGTGAGCGTGGGGCTGCTGGGATGGGAGCTGGTGCTGCATCCTCCTTCAATACTGCCCGCTGCCTTTAGTTTCCTGAAATGTAAACCGCAACCTAACGGCTGAGCTCTTGTGTTTGATCTCCACGTCCCTGTGCTGACCCTGCCAGGTTGGGACGTGGCAAACCCACCACAGACTGGTGCTGATGTGGGGTGAGGGCTCTGGTAGCACAAGGATGGGGGAACTGTGTGTGATGCTCGTGGCGTTTGGCTTTCAAAGTGCAGGTTTGTGGCAGCTCCTGCTCTGTGTCTTCTCAGGCAGCGAGTGCCGGGGACGTGGGGTTCTGCTGGGCTTCAGCGGGCGATGGCATTCCTGCATCCGACCCCAGACAAACAGGATGTGCTTGGTGCAGGTTTCCCACCTCAGGCTGCCCCTGCCTGGCTCTGACACAGCAGCAGCAGTGGGTTGTTCTCATCCCTTTAGAACAACAAAAGCAAAATGTGCTTTTTCACCTGCAGTAAAACAGCAGAGGACCCGGGCTCTGTCTGGTTGGAGGAAACACATTTCCAGTGCACACAGAGGACATGGTTGTCCTCTTGGGACATTCCCCCACACCCTTCGGTCCGGGGCTCTGCTTCAGCACAGCCCTTGGCCTTCAGGGCTGTAAAGTGGCCCAATCTGTCTCTGCCCCCGGCCCCCCCCCCCCCCCCGCGCCCTGCGTTCGCCGCGCCCTCGCCGAGGCCGCGCAGCGCTCGGGCGGAGGGGCTGAC
>WTSP01023069.1:36210-66539 GCA_025331215.1 Actenoides lindsayi
CGGAATGGATGGGGAGACCGGGAGCGCTCAATACCCTCCCTGACAGGTAGAGTCTCATTTAAAAGGCTCCTGCCACATTCGTTCCCCCGGCGAAGCGGCTGTCGGCCGGGAGCGCAGGTGCAGCGCTCAGCCCCCCGACCCCCCCGCTGCCCCCGCTGCACAAAGGCTCTGTGTGAATAAGTATGCAGTAAACGTCTGCCTCTCACAGATTTATTCCTTCATTAGGTATTTAAATACATTCTGCTGTATAGGATGCTTCTGTGAGGCTACTGCCGCCTTCTCTCTCTCTCTCTCTCTCTCACTCCGTGGAATAAATGCGGTGGCTGCAAAACTGCTCTTCCCAGCCAACCCACCCCCCTTCCCCAGCACCCGGCAGAGGAGTGCGATGGGAGGAGGTGCTGATGGGCTGTGGGACCATCACTTGACATCTGGAGAAGGGGTGTGTGTGTGTGGGGGGGAGTTTGTGCCAGGGCAGCCCAGGAAAGGGGCGAGCACCCGACAGACAGGGACCGTGGGTTTGTGCACATCCAGTGTGACACAGACCCACTGTCCCCACGGTCTGTGGAGGTACTGAGCTGTGCAGGTGATGGCATAGCCAGCAACCAGCTCTTCAGCCATCCCAGAGCAGCTCACTGCTTTTGTCACAGTGTGGTGTGTCCCAAGCAGCTCGTCCTTGCTTTCCCCTTTCACGTTGATGCCCAGGCTGGACCATCCCAGGGTGCGATATTTTAGGCAGTTGCAGTCCAGTAAATGCTCTAAAACTGTTCAGTCATTGAACTAAACAGCTCAGGGAAGAACAGAGCAACTAAAATTAGCAGAAGTGCCCCAGGCAGAGGCCACCTGGGGCTTTGTCTAGTTTCACTCTTAACTTTCATCTGCTTTATTTATAATTTGCGACTGATTGATTATTTTTTTTGTATTTCTTCTTCTCCCTCCTTTGAAAACGAGGAGCTTTGCTGGCTCATGATGTGGCTGAGTCTAATCCTTGCAGATCCAAGGACAACGTTACCTCTCTTAACTCTCTTCTGCCTTCCCTGCCCCAGTTTTGCTCGGCTCTTCCCCATGAGCAGAAACATCTTCTGCCACCAAGGAGGAGACGCGGTGGGCGAGACTGGGGTCCATGCCCGCGACACGCACCCGAGTCTTGCCACCCTGTCTCCTCCTCTCGGTCCTGTCACAGCTGCATTTTTGTGCTCGGGGCTGCTCCATCCTCATCTGTAACAGATCCTTCCCCTGGGCCTTGGGCCTCCGTGCTCTGGAGGACCATTGTGTGGTGATTGAAGACGGTGTCACCTACGTGTCTGCTTTGCTTCAAGCCACCACCGGTGGTTTAAATCGATGGAACAGGCTTTGTCCTGGGCTGCTCAGATATATATCCCTTTTGCTGACACCTCTGGGCTCAGAGATGGAGATTGTCTCTTTTTTGCTCGTTTGTTCAGGTCCTGATCCACAGGCCCACCAGGCTCGTGAGGTCTAATGGCTAATTCCACTGCTGTTTATCATCAGCACGTGCCCGTGGTTTCAAAGCTGCCTTTCATTTGGGGTGCTGATGTAGTTGGGTAGCCAGCAGGTGTTGGGCGACCAGAAAGCATCTGGTGTTTTTGAAGGTCTGAACACCTAAAATTTAGGGCAAGCTGTGGGCAAATGAAGCTCTGAAGTGTGAAAGGCTTCAGATAACAAATGCACCTATTGATCTATGTCCAGGTACCACGGTCAAGCGCTATATCCCGATGGAGGGATACGATGCCACATACAGCTCTTTTCTTTGGAGGTGATTTCTCCTGCCATGTGCTTCCTGTGACACTTGTGTCCTCCCTGTCCTTTCTGGGCAGGGTTTGGGTTTTGCAGAGCCTTTCTACCCAGGCAATTCCCTGAACCCTTCTCCTGGAGAATGCTCAGTTGTAAAGCAGCAGAATTGTTGAGTCTCTGGCTCATTTTGTTCCTGGCTTTGCTCACATCCCAGATCAGTGCCAGCTCCGCTGCTGATGGAAGCAATGTGCCTGCAGTTGTCTAGAAAATAAACAAAATCTCATTCAGCACTGGTCAGCAAGGAGATTTTTTTGGGTAAATTCCAGTGGAGTTCACCCAAAGCTGTGAAGGATTTCAGTCAATGGTCTAATAGTGCCTCTCCGGACCTCAGCAAAGCACCCCCCACCTTCTTCTGCATATAATTTATTCTTCTAATGAGTGTTGACTTCCACCGAACTGACCCACACTGCTTTTCCTTGGTGTGAGGTGGCTTGACCTCTGTCAGGCTGAATTGCTGTTATATCTGCTGCCTTCCCCAGAGCCTTCTCCTGGCCCTGGCTTTCTGTGCTTTTGGTTGGGGGTAAATTCACAACCAGGAGCTGGAAGGAGCCAATCCCTGAGCTTGTCTCAGCTGGATGGTGCGAGGCTCAGCCTGAAACATTCTTGTAGGCACGCTGCAGAGCGAGGAGCGGTGAGGTGGGTCCTGTTCCAGGGAGCCAGGCCCTGGGGTGCTGCACCCACCCTGGCGTCGGGCAGTGGAAGGTGTTCAGTGGTTTGCTCATCACTGAAGCCTCTCCTAGCATGCCTTGAAACTGGAAACTTGGGTGAGAGGAGGAGCGAGAAGCACAAGCCCTGGCTGCTTCTGCGGAGGCAATCGGGGCTGGAATTGGATGGGGGGGGACGATGTCACTGAGTCGATCTCATCCACGAGTCTCTTTGTAACACCGATTTCAGTCCATGTCTTTGGTCAGTGTGGATCAGGGTTTCCTTTTATCCCCTGAGAATGGCTCAGTAAATTAAATATTCATCTGAAACAAGGGTGTATTTTAAAAGCCCAGAAAATCCAGTACCTTCCACTGGCTAAATTAAGACTTTCTTAGAAATGCGCAGGTTAAAAGTTTAAAAGCTTAAGGTTTCATTCATAATTCACGTATCAATGAGGCTTTGATTCCTCCTGGGGGAAAAAGCTGCCTCTATCTGCAATGCATGTTGATAGGGTTACCCTGCACCAGAGCCCAGGACCTCTTTGGCTTTCCTTTCTGAGCTCCTTTTCTCTGAGGCAGCACAGTGGAGGATGGCTCCCAGGGACTGCTGATGGGGAAAGCAAAACCTCTCCCTTTTGGGTCATTGGTTTGAATCTGACCCAGGTCAGTAGTTGCCAAAAGTCGTTAACGTCTTAAAGCTGCTCAGTGCCCTGTGAAAAATGAGTCACTGGGTCCTGGTCCTGTTCCCAACTTGGGCAGACATCCATATCCCAAAAACCTGCTGTCATATCTCTGATGGCCTCGAGTAGGTGAGTGAAAGACCGGCTGGACCCTGTCTTCAAACAATACCTGTTATCCGTGCTCCAGGCTTGTGCAGCTTTTCCTGTCAGCACATCCCAAATGGTTTCAGAAGAAGTAGAGGCTTGGGAGGGATGGGGAGGGAGCTGCTGGAGACTGTGGGGTATCAGCCCAGAGTGGATGCTCTGTAGTGTGCTTATGCTTCTAGCATAAAAGAGTAAGGGAAAAGTAAAACCGTATTAGACTAATGCCCCTGTTCTCACTTTACCTTCCTTTAGCAGTGGCTACATCCCAGAAGGGGCCTTCAGAGCGAGCTGGAAGGCAGGTCAGGTGGCAGTTTTACAGACTGTCAAAAGGAGATGAGATCTCCTCTCTCAAGCAGTAAAATCCAGCCCTGATCCCAGTGCTGGCTTGGTGGGCAGAGCAAACAGCAAGGTGCGTGGCTGCTCACATTGTGTTGGCTGCTGGGGGGGACTTCCCATGGGTGCCAGCGTGGTGCTGTCCACGCTGTGCTTCACCCAGCCCTGGATCTTCCTGGGTTCACGAAAACATGTCAGTGGAAGCAAACCTCAGCTTCCCATCAGAGACCTGCCATGGGTGGAAGAATGGCTGTGCAAGAATGACTCCACAGCAAACCAACACGCCTGCCTCGCTCACTGAGCTCCAGCCTGTTGCTTTGCTTTCTTTAGGAGAGGAAGAGGAGGGTGGGAGCGAGTGCCACCAATGCAGCTGGGAAGACCTGCCTTCCCTGGCTGGGCTGATCCTTCCCATGGCTCTCCTGGCACCCTGCCCTTCCTCCCCTCACCCAGATGGTCTCTGCATCTCCTTGTCAGGCATCCAAAATATTTCCCATGTGCTCTTCCCATCCTTTCCTGTGGGCTCCTTGCCTGGCTCAGCACTGTAGCCTTTCAGCCTTAATCTCCTCTTTGTGCCTCTAGACACCTCTGCAGCGCTTGGCTGACGTGCACATTACAGCCCCTTCTGCTCTTTTGCTTTTTGGGTGAAGATCCCCCCGTGCTCCCCCTTCCCCCCACATATAATACTGACAGTTTTGAGAGGGATTAAAAGCGGAGCGAAGGAGCCTAGCAATTTGGCTTGAAACCTGTCCCTTTTGAGGATCTTTAGCTTTTATTATCCAGCAGATAAATCTGCTTTCAGCTGCCTTTCTGTGCTGGGAACGGGGCTGGTGTGCAGCAGCCCACTGTGTTAATCCCCCCCCCCAAGGTGTGATGCTTCTTCCACCACGTCCAGGACCACCACCCTGACCTGCTCGAGGGATGCAGAGACCAGCCAGGGGCTCATGCTCAGCACCTTTAGCTCTCTGGTTATTCCTCTTCAAAATAAAATTAGAGATAACAACCCTAGGAAGGAGAGAAGGTGGGTTTTGTGGTTTGTTTGTTTTTTCTTCCCCCCCCCCAACTTTACCCAAGTATCTGTTGGCAGTGGCCACTCTACAGCAGCAGGGCTGGGAGGGCTCTTGGCAGCCATTCAGCAGAGGGGATTGGGTTGCAGGAGCAGAAATCCCTCCACACTCTGTGCCTGGTTTTATTCTGCCATGTGGCATCTGGCCTCGGGGTGCTGCCCGTTCCGAGCCCATCGCTGCCTGTGGCCACCTCTGCTCCCTGCTCCCCTCTTGGCACAAGAATGCGCTGGGGCTCCGTGGGCTTCTTTAGGGTGCTGGGTGGTTTGGTGGTTTGGTGCTGTTTGGGTTTTTTTCCCCTCATCCTCTCAAGATCTTTGATAAAAAAATCTGTTGAAGGATGAACTAAGGCAGCTGCTCTTAGGACTGAGTCATCTCCTGCTTAGAAGAGCATCAAGATGGTGCTGTGTGTTGGACCTAGGGCTTGGCAGGGTCAGGGTGGAGATCTGGGCAGATTTGCAGCATTGGGGGGTATTTGCAGAGCTCTCGGGGGGAGTTGGCCTTGAAGACAGCAACAAGCATGGCTGTGAGGCCAGAGGTTCAAGAAAACAAGAAGGTTTTTGCGTTTCCACTGGAGTTGCTTTTCATGGCTGAGCTTTTCCTCCCTAAAATCCCCAAGTGACTCATCCTCCCCTCCTTTCCTGATGGGCCACATCTGCCTCTCATCTCCACTTACCCAAAGCTCACCTGATGTTTAAATCTGTACCTAGGCTTACGGTGTTACCTTGGCAGCGCAGCGTCCTGCATTGGCACAAACCAGTCCAGTTCTTCGTTAGCAGGTGCCAGGGCAGGCCAAGAAAAAACACGGAATTTCTTCCTGAAGGGGCAAGAGATGGGCAAGCAGAAGCCACCTGAGGACCACGGGAAAGGCAGAGGTCCTACGGCACGCCCTGCTGCTGGAAGGCTTTGAGCTGCTTTGTACCTCAGAGGTAGGAAAAGGACTTTCCCAAGTCCAGCTGCAGGGCTGTCGGTAGGTGCTCGCTCTGCCCTTCCACGTGCTTCTCCCCGGTTCTCCTCCCGTTGCCCCTGCGCGGGCTCGCCGGTGGGACCGCCTGGCTCCTGGCAGCCTTGAGCAACCACGGTCCCAGCTGGAGTGGTGGAGATTATAGCAGAGCCCGTCTGGGCTGGCAGATGCCGTGTTAGCTGATCTCCTGGCTTTAGTGCTCCGCTGTGAACCTTCACAGCCATTCCTTCAGATTTTTCCAGGGGTCAGGTTGATAATGAAGGGATTAATTTAATTCCCCCCGCCTTCACCCCAAGCTTCCCACGCAGCTGGTGTGTGCCTGTTCATCTGTTAGTGTTTTTATTGGCATCATTCAGGCTCTGCCTGGTGTTGGAGCTCATGAAATGGGTTGGGTGGTGGTTGTCCCAGGGGACCGGCTGCTGTGGGTTGTAGCCACGCTGGGCTGCCCTGGCATCTCCTGCTGCCATTGCCCATCCCTGGCAGCCGGGACAGGAAGGAAAAAAAAAACAACCCATGTTTGTAAAGCCTCATAATAATGGAAAACATTTTGACTTTGATGGAGTTGGACTCTATGATCTTAAAGCTCTTTTCCAACCTGAACGACTCTGTGGTTCCGTACTGGAAACAGCAACGTGCTTGAGAGTGTCTTTGAAGGGAGAGGGTGGCTGCTAAGTGAGAACCACATTAGTATTGCTGGCTGCAGCTTTCCTGCCTCCGAGGAGCTCTTGCCGGTGGGTGGCTGCGGGTTTTTTTGTTTCTTTTTGTTGTTTTTTTTTTTAAATTCTATCCCAAAACCTGTTTCAGATTAAAACCAAATGCTGTTACATATCAGTTTGTCAGTCACTCTGGACCTAATCTCCAAAAATAATCTCTAGCCAACCCTCCTCGTAGATGGGCAATAATTGTTTCAAGACACGTCAGCCTTTATTTAAGGTTAGTTTTGTGTTTTCTTGAGGCTAAAGTAGAATGTAAAGGCTATGTTTTGTTCCTTTAAGGAGAAGAGGTACTGAAAAAGTATTCACTGCAGGGAGCTGTGGGTAGGGGGAGAAGATAGGGGAATGTGTTTGCTGTTAAAAAGCTGGTTTGACTCAGCCTCTGGCAGCCCCATAGTGCTGAGGACAGTTTACCTGGGGGAGTGGGACAGTTGCACGCTGCCACCTCTGAGCAGGACTCAGGTGAGCAGCCAAACCGTGCCCAGTGCCTGGTGGAGAGGAGAGGGACCCTCCTTCTACTACTCCTTTACAAGCAACAAGGTCTGTTTCCCATCAGTCCTGGGAAATAAGCCCTTCTGCTGATTTTGATATATTTTGATTAAATATTAGTCTACCCTTTGGCTCCCTTCACTTTATTTCCTACGATTTGGTCTGCCCGTCGTTGCCTGGAAGGCTCCTCTTGTGCTGTCTGCCTGTTGCTGCCGGAGCTCTCCCCGTCATGTTTTCACACGTGCCCAGGCACACAGAGCTTGTTGTGTCTCAGCCCTGCCTGGGTACACGGAGCGTGTTGTGTCTGAGCCCTGCCCGGGCACAGAGAATTATTATGGTTGGAAAGGATCATCAAGTCCAACCTTCATCCCAACATCTCCCTAACCACAAGACCATCGCCTCGAGTGCTACATCTACTCTTTTTTTTAAACACCTCCAGGGATGGTGACTCCACGAGCTCCCTGGGCAGCCTGCTCCCAAGTACACGGAGCGTGTTGCGTCTGAGCCCAGAGCAACATCACGTTCGTGCTGCTCCCTTCCACTTGGCTGTGGCCAGCAGCACTGCAGGGTCAAGGCTGAGGATCTGTGCTCACAGGGACTGTCCCGCAGTGCTCCGGTCTGGGTGGAATTGCCTCTTGGGAATGTGTTTTCAAAAAGATGTGGGGTTTTTTTTGGGTTTTGTCTGAGCACTGCTGTGGTGAAGGAGGAGTTCAAGTAAGATTGAGCACATGCT
Source organism: Actenoides lindsayi (assembly GCA_025331215.1). Lineage (NCBI taxonomy): Eukaryota > Metazoa > Chordata > Aves > Coraciiformes > Alcedinidae > Actenoides > Actenoides lindsayi. The sequence goes on from WTSP01023069.1 coordinate 43,781, forward strand.
TGAGAGGAATAGCTTTCTAAATATCAGAAGTAACTTCTAGAAAAGAAGAACTTGCTGGTTTAATAGAGAGAATAGCTCAGACTTGCAGCTCCTGAGCTGTTTGGGGGTTGCTCCTTCAAATCAACCTTCTCCCCATCCCCTCCACCTGTACGTGGGGCTGCGTGTGCTCGGGCTCTGCAAGCACACGTGTCCCCATGTGCCCAGGCAGATAAATACTGCATGCTCACTCTGGTACCTGACAGTTACCCTAGGGCTGTCATGTTCTTACCTGACTATGCTGTTCCTGCTGGCTTTGTCCATGAAAGGGAGATTGACAGTGCTGGGAATTGGCCACCAGTCCCGGGAGGAACTGGTTTGTAGGTTCTTCTGGCAGCCTGAGCATCTGGGACACATCAACTCACAAATGTGGTAACAGCTTATCAGGGAATTGTGGTTTGGATTACAGCAAAGCACCAGAATGAGCAAATCTCTGTTTAATCTGGAGTGCTCTGTTAGCCTGAGTGTGATTTCTGTAAGGAAAAATGATTTTGAAGAAGGTTTTTATGCCCTCTGAGAACATTTTTCCTAATTCAGGTTTCGCTTGTAATAATGAGGTAAAATATATCGGTGGCTGCTCCCTCCTTGTTTTCTTTGCCTTTTCCTTTGCTTGCTTTACCCAGCAGTTTAGTTTGGTGCTAGGGACTTAGTGCTGCTCGTTAGAGACAAGGCTTAAAGCAAGAAGTTTGGTGGTCAGTTCAGCTCCGTGTCCCACCGGCCAGGTCTGAGGGTCCAGTGTGAGAGCATCTGGGTGCAGCTGCAATGGCCATGAATTTCAACTCCACCTTAAATCAGGGGCTGAGAAGTGCTTGAGCTATAATGTTCTTGTGCAATTGCCAACTGGACTGTTAAATAGCTGTGGTTTGTGTTACGAAGAGGAGATATTTTTAATGCATGGACTTGCTCTTCTGGGTTTTAGGTGGTGTTTGGTAGCGCCAGGAGAAAAGCAGCCTGTGTTTTACCTCCCTGTACCTCCACCCCCCCCCGAGAATATTAAGCCTCTGGCTCCAGCATATGCAGATAAGTGAGATGTGGAAGAGGCAAGTTGGGCTGATGTGCACTGGGTGATGCTGGTGGGAGCAGGGGAGCATCCTCTGGGTGAGGTACAGCCCGGGGAGCCCTTACCCGGTATTGCCGTCCTTAGTGCCTCTCCCTCTGAGCCTTGGTGGCCAGCCCTGCAGGGGACAAGCCCTGAACCTGGCCTGCTGAGAGTTGTTTTCCTGTGCTAGAGCAGACAGCTCAAAGAGTTGTCATCCATGGCTCTGGGGAGACCATTTTCATACACACGGAGCACCTTTTGACAGGTCCCCAGCAGCTTTAAATATGGGACCTGCAGGAAGCTGGCAGTTTGAATGGTCTAAACAAATTATTTCCCTTGGCCAGCCGCTGCTGAAGCTCTTTGTGCATCTCTAATCTAACGTGGAGCAGGAGTAACCACAAACATGAGCTAACAAGCAGCCAGCAGACACCCCACCTTCCTGGATTGCGCTGGCTGCTCTCGTCTGCATTATTCAAAACCATCGAGGGATGTGATTTGCATTCTTTATGGCCAAGCAAAGGCACCACGGGATCTCTGATCCCCTTTGGGGGGGGGAAGATTATTGAGATTGCAGAGAGACTGGCAGGGAAATTGCTGAAAATTGCACCTATCATACCAAGTACACGTGTATGTGCATGTCTCTAGGCGTGCGTGGATCCCTCTGCTCCTCACCGGTGGGCTCGGAGCAGGCGAGCGTGCGAGGGAGGGACCAGGGGGGTGGGTTTCTGCAGGGAAGATGCACCCAAGAGAAGGACACGTGTGACACGGGGATGTTGGAGATGGGAGTGCTCCATCAAAGGGGAGTGAATTGGAGCAGGAGGTGGTGAAATGATGTGCCAGGCAGCATCTTTTTTTTTTTTTGTGGAAAGGAATTGGAGAGGAAGGTGGAGCACGGACAGATGGGATTTGACTGTCTAAAGCTTTGAGGAAAATAAGTCTGGAAGCACGTAGGATTCTGCTGTGAGACGCTTTACCTCACATCCCAATTAACACAAGCAAATAAGGCAATGGTGCTGAGCACAGGATACATGTGTTGCTATTTAATTTTATACCAAACCCCGGGTCTGTTACAGCCGCTCCCGGGAGTGGGAGCAGGGGCGATACCAAGTGTGCCGGAGTTGATTTAAAAATACTTTGATGAGTCTGTTAAAGAGGTGTTGGATCTTCTCTCTGCCAGCAGCATGTGAGACAGCAGGTGGGTCCCAGTCCCTCTGCTCACGGGGAGCCCGTGTCACTGGGCTGGAATGAGATGCGGGGGCTGCTCAATGTCCCTTCGTGGTGGCACCTCGCAGCCAGGACAGGATTTAGCTGTCCCCGGGTCTCCTGCCCGTGCACGTGAGCCTGACCCGCCTGGCTCCATGTCCAGCCTCATGCATCCTGAGCCCCCTGAATAGTTTCCCAACAGCATCAACAACAGGATAAGGAGATGATCACACTGCAGCTCTTTTGGCTGGGAAGAGCCAGCGGAGCTCGGCTGACCTGCTGAAACAGCACCTGGGTCATAATCTGGGACCTGCACCGAGCTCCATCTCCTTTATGTTTCCTGTTCAGTTTGCTTTTATTGGCTTTCCCGGCTTTTAAAGGTGCAGCTTTGTCATTGCATCTCCCCACAGCTCTGCAGCTTCTGGAGAGAAAGATCAGGGCCTGGCCAGTGCTACTTAGTTTTAAAGGGCATTCAGTACAAGGAACTGCACTTCTTCTAGAGCATAAAGAGCACCTGGGCCAGCTCCTCTTTCACGCCTCCTCTTGCCTCCTCCTGCTCAAGCTTTTTGCTCAGACATCAACAGGGACCTGTGCATTACTTATTTATACTGCAGTAAGATCGAGCAAATTCCTCCAGCACCACTGTGCTGGCTGCTCCCTGTGCACAGCCCCAAAGAGCAGAGTCTAGGATGGAAATGAGGATAAACTTTATGGCCCTTTTTCAGATGGAAAAGGAGGAGGCGGTGATGTGCCCAAGGGCACACAAAGCAGGTTTTTGGAGCTGGGTTAGAAGGTCGTGGCCCCCAACTTCTTGCCCTGTTGCAGGGGGAAGGCAGTCGGGGCCCAGATGTCCCCATCCCATCCCTGACAAGATCTACCTCTGTCCTTGACCTGTGGCTGAAAACATCAGGAAGGGCTTATATATGAACCCGTCCCGAAATCATGTAGGCTGCCAAACCACTGTCAGAGCAGCAGCATCTCCCAGTCCGGACTGGACTGGAGCCAGTAGCTTCATGGGCAAAGGCTTTGTATCGCAATCCACCGCGTTCCTCTGGCACCGGTGCTGCTGCAGCAGGGACGTTTCTGCAGATTCCCACAGAACGGTGCCTCCTCCGGAAACTTTGCTGGCTGTCTTCACCAGGGCATCCAGATGGCTATTTTTCATTTTTTCTCACAATCTGGTCACGCCAGGCTCCGAGGTGAGCGCATCGCTGCGTGGAAGGGCTGGCAAACCTCTGCTCGCATCAGGCAGGACCCGGGAACTTCGGGGGAATTGGCTGCTATATGGATGCTGCTGAGAGCTTTACCCTAAAGCCAGGCTGTGGGTGGGGGTTGTTGATGTCAGGCAACAGCAGCAAGTCATTTTAGGCCGGTTTTTGGTGTTGGAGTGGTATAAACCCAGTGCAGTTGTCATTTACCTGGAAGCAGGGTCGGCATCTGTGGCAAAGACTCTGGCTTAAAAGTGCTGCTGGGAATGGTTGGAACCGCTGGCTGGGTGTGATCAAAGCTGGACCGGGGCAGACAGGACATCCTGGGGGGTTTCTTCTGACCTACTTCCCCGTGATGTGTGGGGAGGGAGGCGTTGCCTTGCGAGGGGCGGGCAGGATGGGTGCCAGCCACCCTCGCGGTGCTGCCAGGGGAGCAGGGTGACACACAGGACAACTCCAGCGCCCACCTCTCCAAACAACCAAGCTGCTTTTATTTCTCCCGTAAAGGAGTGCGCGGTGCTTTGGGCTAATGACACCTTTCACCTCCCCCTTGTCCCTGCTGCTCCTCCACGTAACCAACGTGCCTCCCTGCAGAAGAAGTAATTGAAAAAGTCACAGAGATGTGAATAATTAAAGCTGCTTGTGGTGCACGGGGAATGTCCTCCCAAGTGTCTTGTCGGAGTAGGTTAGCGACGGCTGATTGATAGGCAGTTTGCCTTGATCGATGTCCCTAACTCAGGGACACTCGTGTTCAAGTGACAAAGCTGCTGTCAGTGGGTCGAGACAAGTCCGTAGAGTAGACAGAGGCTGCTTCTTGTTGTCCACAGTGGAAGTGTGAAGCTGGAGGGTCTTCTTGTAGGCATTGCAGGTTTCGGGTGCTTGCTGTGGAAAGAGGAGATAATCTCGCTGCTCTTCCCACCCAGCTTTGGGATGTCTCCCGTCTCTGCTGCCTGGTTTTCACTGTTGCTATGTAGCTTAACAACTCAGGGTGCACTTAAAGACACCCGAGGATGGCAGTGTTTTGGATAGTGGAAGTAAAATGGAGGCTGTGTTATCCGGCTGGCTTTTAAGCAGGCGGTGGGAGCAGAGGAGCTTTTTTCTAGATGAAAACTGCCAAGCCTGCACTGGATCTGGGTTGTCAGCAGGTCCTGCTCCGCCAGCCCCGGTGCCGCCACCTCGGCATCACCTCCCATATCGCTCCTCTAATGCGGGCACGCAGATCACGAGCCCCCGAGCAAGAGACGGAGCCGAAACCGCGCGATAAACAAAGCATCTGCCGCCCGAGCCACGTGCAGAAGATGGAGCCTATGGCTCAATTGTGAAGGCTTTGCCCCTTCCCTGTGTAAAACATCCAGCGCAAATGGAGAGTGACAGAAAAGGGGTCAGTGGTCTGGGTCGCCACTGAGGTGATGGAGGAGATAATCAGACCCTTTCCCTTCCGGTTCAGTAGCTGCCAAAACCGCCTTGCAAAAGCGCAGAGCCCAGCGAAGCGGAAGCGCTCGGCGATGGGCTCCCAGTCCGAAGCCGGGCTCCCAGTTCCCGGGGTGCCAGCGTGGAGCTGGGTCCTGCTCCCTCCACTCCGCGGAGCGGTGCCGGCTGGGCTTTGCGAGTCGGAGCGCGTAAGGTGCGCGTAAAGTGCGTGTAAGGTGCACGTCGCCCCGTAGCACCTGGGAGGTGGCAGAGTTTTCCTGGTCGGATGCTTCTGGAAAGTGTTTTTCAGCCCCTCGGGGACTCCGGGGCGTGTCGAAGCAGAGCAGGCAGCTTGTCTTAGCAGTGCTGTTAGTAAAAGTAAGCAGGGTGCGCGGTCCGTGCGGGCTGGAGCAACCCCAGAGGACGGGGTTATTTAAGAAAGAGCTGTGCGACGTGAGGCACCGCGGACGTTGCTCTGGGGGGTTTCCTGCCAGGAGGCCTCGCGAGGAACCTATTGGTGGTTTGCTGCTGGTTAGTTCCAATCTTCCTCCCCAAATAAGGCTTTGCTTGTGATAGCGTGATGGCATCTTCGCAAAGGCTCCCTGCAGGGGATATTTTGACAGAAAGTGTGATAAAAATACAATGCAGTAGGTACCGTCCCATTTGCGAGTTATGAGGAATTCTGTAACCTAGGGGGATTAATTCTAGATCATGTTACGGCACATAGTATAGATTCTCTCCTCTTGCTTGCTGCTTCTTTGCATACATAATGAGCAAACCTTCTTATGAATTTGCTGGTATCTGAAAAACTAGGTGGCTGGGTTTGAGCTAATCCAGTTCCCATCTCCGGTATCTTCTCCCTGGTTTGTCCCCAGATGATCTCAGGGAGCCACAGTTATCCCAACTTTCTCAAAAGCACAGAATAAAACGCCTCCTGTGAACGCTGCGAATTGCTTTTGACAGCTGAGTGGCTCTTTGCAATTGGGAAATCACAAAAAAAACCCCTCCCGGTCTCCCCCAGTTCAGCACCAGCTCTCCGCTTCCTCGCGTCTTGCGTTGTCATTTGCAGCCCCGCGGGGTGGGCGGGAAGGGTGCGAGTGATGCAAGATGCTGATTTAGGAGCTTTGAGACGTGTGGGGTTTGGAGACACCTAGACGACTTGGCGGTGAACATCAATAGGGTTTTGTTGGTTTTGGAAATGCGCCTTTGCTCGCTGAGCACGCGTGCAAATGATCAACAGCACGAGACGGGAGATTTGCTCCTTGCTACTCTTTCTGTCGGCTTTTCTTTGCCTTCTGTTGCTCTTATGCACAATCTATAAGCCCTCCTCTTTTGCATGATTGTCTCGATTTGCATTTCCAGCAGATCCACTGACATTTGGCTGGACTCTGGGTGAAACACCCCTTGAAATTAGCCTGCGCGTTGAGTTTGTTCTGAGAAGATAAGGAGGAAAGTGGCAGGGGGGCCCGGGGGGAATTATGCATGTGAAACTGCACTGTGAAATTAGCACCAACAGTCAGACTCTAGGCTAGCAATATTTCTCTGGGATTTGTTTTGGAAGCAAAAAAATTTTTTTTTACCATGGGCAATAGACTCGTCTCCCTCACCCCACTGGCTTTCAATCCCAGCGCAAACCCGTCTGAGGAAGCCAAAAGGATAAATTGTCTGCGAGCTTACTCTAAAGTTGCTCTGTTGTGCTGGCAATATGATACTGAGGAGGAATTTTAATTTCATGCTGTGTAAGAAAAGTGCATGCAACAGTAGCAGCCGTATGGATTTTCATATGAATAGGCGTACAGTATTCATAACAGGGTAGCAGTGTTGTCCTGCAGGTTTTCATTCTTCTCGTTTCTTTGCTGTTTTCACATTTCCCTTCGCCGTCCACCCGTTCTCGCACTTGCTGAAATGGAAAGTATGTCCTTGCCAGATGGATGTACAAAGTGACGAGCCTGCTTCTCGGTTATATTGCAATTGGCTTCAGAGACCCTTTGTTGCCTTAATTTCTGTGCAATCCAAGTGCAAGTCTGTTTTTGCTTCAGAGGGAACATTTTTTTTAGCCTCGTGCCTCTCTTGCTCAGCTTTGCGGGTGTCTAAGCAAGAGCAGTTTTCAGACAGTAGAGCCCATTAATGCTGCTCTGTCTCAAGGACGCTCTAAAATGATGCAGGGTACGTGGCAGAGGATCCACGGGGACGGGGCGCGCGGGGCTGGACTGGGTACAGTCGATGCATTTTAGCCCTTTCTGCTTCCGAGTGCTGGTGGCCTCTTTAGTTTTCACTCGAGATGACGTAATCTCTGCAACGAAGAATTTGGTTTGTGGAATTTTCTCTGGTGAGCTTTTCCTGGGGGTGTTTTGGCTTATTTTATTTCATGAACTTTTAGATACTTGTTAGGGAAAGAGCCTGAAGTGAATTATTTATTTATTTATTTATTTATTTTCTTGAGGTTGCTAATACATTCTCCACAGCCATAAAATTTGCTTTGAATAAAGTTCACCTAATAACATCTGTGAGGCGCGTGGCTTTGCTGGTTTCCATGCTAAACTGGTCATTAATGCATCCTCACATCCCCGCGTGTCCGTCAAAGCCAATCAGTTTTGCCAGTTTGGACAGGTGAATAAATCCTCCTGCTTGCAGCCGCTGCTCGTTCTGATACCCCTCCGTGGCAGGAAGGGCATGTACCAGGGAAATCCTTTTCCCAGCTGCTGAAGAGGTGTCTACGTGCAACAGGAGATGAGCGGAGCCGTACAAGGGACTTGTCAGAGCGGAGCCAGCCGGACGCTGAGATTAGCAGATGAGGCTGGAGGAAGAGTTTGCAGCAATGCAAATGATTCTCGCTCCCATCCTCATCTCCTCTCGTTGACAGCTGCTGGCAGCACGCTACGCTGAAGCCCAGCAGTGCCGGAGCTGGCTCCTTGCATTTCTTGCCAGGCGGTGTGAAAGATGGAGAAACCCGGCAGTGTCACCAGATGGACCTTGCTTTGCATTCATTTACAATCCTGATGGGTTTGTCAGGGCACGTCCTCCACTCCAGTCCCACCATGTCTCTTGTTTTGCTCCCCTTCGGTGAGGTGGGAGATGTTCCCACAGGTGAGGGGACGTGGCAGCTTTGGCCAGGGCCTCGGGCCTCCGGGCTAGCCCCAGTGACAGATGCATCCTGGCAGAAAAGCTGCACGCTCGAGGCATTTAGATTTAATGGCTTCCTTCATGGCTGTGGATTGATACAGCTGGGAAACACATTAGAGAGTTCAGCAGCAAAGCAGACACATAATTAATAAAATACAGATTTTCATTTGAAATCATGGCCCGAAATAGCTCGCTAATGGAGGGAGAGAGGTCTGCTGAGTTAAAGTGCTGGCTCTGCCCTGCTGCTGGCACTCTTGGTGTGGGCGTCCCTTCGGACGAGGGACCGATGGCTGAGCTCCACCGCTGCCCCAGCACCCTCTGGGCACCCGGAGAGGGGGGAGCAGGGGCACCGCCAGCTCTGAGCTCTGAAGAGCAAGTGCCCACCCACTGCCAGAGCCTGGTGAAGTCTGGCAAAACCTGACCAGCCAGGGAGATCGGATGTTTCTCACCAAAAACAATGAAAAGCAATGTGAAGACAGTGAATTCACAACCAGGTTCACAAGGGGATAATCCCATCTTCATCTGTTGAACGTGGTCAGCTCCACTGAGGGCTGGATGTGTTTTCTTCAGGGTGTGTCTGAGAGGTACTCATGGTCTGGGAGGGGAGAGTCTTGCTGCCTGCACAGCCCTGGCAGGAGCTGGCACTGCTGCTTCTCCAGCAGCCTGCCTTAGAGAGGCTCTGAAGAAGCTATTTCAAGTGCAGGTTAAGAGGGAAGCTAAAATGACTAAGAAAATATCCCTCTAGCACTTGTAGAGGCTTTGGGATCCTCTTGTAATCCAAAGCAGTCAGGTAGCTCCAGATGTGGGAGCACAGAACCACAAAGCAGCGTTAACGAGCCCGCGGAGCATCCTTCCCAGCTCCGCCGTGGTGGCAGAAGCAAAGGTGAGCGTGTTTTATCTTGCAGAGCTTGTGACTAATGGCAGTGCAGAAGGAAAAAGGGGAACAGTCTGGGGAAAAGGACCTTCTAGACTGGCTCGTTCCCAAAGATACAGGAGCGTACGAAGCTGCTCATGTTGCTTGCCTGCTAATTGGAGTTGGCTGTAACGCATTTAGAAAGTGATGGCCTTAGGGAGCTGAGATTGTTGTTTGTGTTTGTCTGGGATTAAATACAGATGGAATTAAAAAACAAAACAAAACGCAAAAAAAAAAAAAGCCTGATTCAAGGAGGAAGCTTTGATGGCAATAAATTCATGCTGGTGAGAAGAGAGCGGGTAGATGCTGCGGTCGCCTGGTCTGGGTTTCGGTAGCATTCCCATCGAGGCGCGGAGGGAAACAATAAAAGGGTAGAGACAGAAATAGAAAGCAAGAAGATAAGTGGACTCCGATGAAAGAAGTTGTATTAATAATGAAAACTGGAGTTTTTGAAGCTCCTTAGAATAAATGTTCAAGGCATAAAACCTCTCAGGAGCAGACTCTTTGGAGGTTGGCTCAGCCGTTCCATTAAGTCACAAATCGCAGGACTCCAGACGTTGAGGACAGCATCCAGCTCCCAGCCAGGCTTCCCGCTCAGAAACCATAGGAGCAGGCAGTGAAATACCTGATGTGGTCAAACCGCCAGGCCCTGGGTCTCCCAACACCAGCCAAACTCGAGTGTCGTGGTTTTAGGAAAGATTTCTTTGCAGCCAAGTGCAAAAGATGACATAACGAATAAATCATGACGCCAATAGAATGTAGGCCTGAAATCATTAGCAGGTTACATTATGCAAATGTATGGATATGGAGGAGGGTGGGACACTGTTAGTGCCAGTGCAATAGGAAGAGAAAGGCAAGAAGTAGCTCAGCTCCTCTGATAATAAACAGCAGCATCATGCTGTAGCTGCAGAGAGGCTGCTGCTGTTGCCAGCACTCAGTCACTGGGAAAATCTGTCCTGGAAGGTAGCTTTCCACATCAGCGCTGTCTCTTGGGGTGGTTGGCTCAGTTTATAGCTCTTTCTCTAAAAGCTTTAGCAATGTTTGATGCCGGGTCTCTCTTTAGTGAGAGCAATTCAAATAACTTTTACTTGTGAGAAATTTCAGCTCCTGGAGGTAGGAGGGGTGGAAGCTGCTAGCCTCACAACCCAGTGTTGTCCTTCAGGTCACTTAGAAGCTGTCTATAGGTGAAGCTGAGCAGCTCCCTTCCTTCCAACACCTCTTTCTGACCCCTTCACCACCCCTTGACACTTTTTACTGTCGAGCTGCAAATCTCCTGCCAGTGCTCATTAACACGAATGCAAAGACTCCTGAGGTTCCTGGGTCTGTCTGGAGACACTTCCACCATCCCCTGGTGAAACGGTGGCTGAGAAAATACCCAGCTCACTGGGACGTAGCTTTGATGTGGCTTTGTTGCATATGTAGCAGAAGATGCTGAGCTTGCTGTTGCATATACTCAGTTGGTGCCTCACTCACAGCTTCCTGCCGGGCCAACCTGGGTCTGCGTTCCCAGTTGTATGTTGCTAGATGAGCAGTGGGGAAAGGGAGCAAAAAAAAAAGGAGGCAGCCCCTGACGAGCTGTGTACAGCTCTTCTCATCAGCTGGCAGCTCTCCACAGACCTGGAAGGTGCTTTGCTTTGGGAAGGCGTGGGCTATGGAGAGAAGAATTTGTGTTGGATCTGTGGCAAAGAGGCCCCAGACCAGTCAGCACATGGACTTCTGTCACTGGCGTTCAGACTTGATGATTTTGAAGGTCTCTTCTAACCTAGGCTATTCCATGATTCCAATTGTGACTCAGGATGTGCCTGCGGGACCCACCTCCTTGTGCCAGGGCGAAGAGGAAGGAGACCTGCAGTTTCTAGCATCCCTTTTTGAACGCTGGTCACCAGGCGCCTGTGAGGTGTGGGCTCGCTGGCTGGAGGGCCTCTGGGAGGCATTTAAGCAGAAGGTCGTTTGCTTGGCTCGAAGTGCTGTTCCCGTGTAAAGGGAACGATGGCAAAGCACCAAACTGTGCCACCAAACTGCTCACTTAAATCCATATTGATGCACTGCCATCCAGCCAGGACTCTGTTTGCAGTCGATAGTTCATCTACAGTGCCTTCCACGGGAAATAATGTGTGTTGGGAGGGAGGGAGGAAGAGGAATTGGCTTTACCAGGGCAATGCAAGCAAGCATCTGGGCTTGCTCTCCTTAGGGGCTTCTCTTTAAAAGGAGCTTTGAGTTGATAAATTTTCGCTCATTTTTGTATAAAGAAATCTTGCTGGCTTTGATACAAAGGAGCAGCTTGCTCTGCTCGCTGCTGGTTTGTTTACAGAGCATCGGTGTGATGAGGAGGGGAGAGGGGAGCAGCACCAGGGAGACCAAAGCCTGGAGCCCAAACATGGGCAAAGCCAGGCACAACCCCCGGCCTTTCATCACCCCGTGGCCTCTGTCAGAATTAAGAGTTACAGCTACAAAAACATATATGGTTGGCTCTCGCCTGCCACAGCGTATAAACAACGGTTCTGTAAGAATTCAGTCTGTAGGGCTGAAGCTGTGAAATGCTTTTCAGCTTTCTCCTTCCAGAAAACTGGCTGGTTCTTCTGCAGTCTCCCAGGCACAGAAATTCGGTCTTTACAGCAATATTACCCAAAAGAGAGACTAAGGTCTTTTTTTCCAAAATCAACCAACCAAACCCACAAAACCTGTGTAGGATGAGGATTAAAAACCTCCTTATGGAGACCCCAACAGATACCTCCTAGAATAATATCACTTTCAAATGCTGTATTTCAGGGAGACTGTCTGGTATTAAGTCTGAAGCTGAAAGATGTAACGTTGAGAACTGGAATAGTCTGGAATTCCTATAACAAATTACTTTTTTTTCTTTTTTTTTTTAAAATGAATAAATTTGTCAGTTAAGTAGTTCATTCCCCAGTAAAAGGAAAGGACCTGGATTAAATGGTTAAGTGAAGGTATCTTCTAGCTGTGCTTTCTTGGTTTCCCTGCCTCCCCCTTGGCACATACATCCACATTCTCTGTTCCTCTCCCATCTGCTTCCACTTCCCAAATTTCTAACGTTTTACTCTTCAAATTTTGCCTTCATGTAAATGAGCAGAAAAGAAAACTACCACTGTAAACCATAAAGGCTCAGTAGCTGGGGTGAATTTTGACCAACGCCGTGAAACTCCTTGTAAGCATTGCTGTCACCTCCAGCATCACTTGTGAGGAGACATCAGGGTCTTAATCCCTTAATTGGTTTCTCCATCAGGGTCTTAATTGTGACTATCAGATGCTGAGTTTAGGTGGTTAGGGTGGCATAGTCCTAATAACTTGGTGGCAGTCACTTAAGGATGCAGAACGGATGGAGGGACCACTCCAAAATCAGCAACTAGTGTGGTTCTCGGGATCTGGTTGACTTGTTTCATGACCAGCCCTGGGGATGTAACCAGAGCTTGGTGGAACAGCAGTCACAGGGGTATCAGGCCTATTGCAGCCATGAAACCACTTAGTAGTGTTTAGGAAAGCGAGGCTGTAAGGACGGCAGAGGGGGAGTTGTTTCAGTGTTAAATTACTGAACCACACACACAGTATTTGCGTAACCAGCTAGACCTGAATTGCTGTTCAAACAGAGCTTTTCTGCCTGACGTTGGCAATCAGGGAGCTAATTACACTGGATTAGGGTTTTTCTCTTAATTACATGAAAAATTTAGCGCAGCTGATGGTTCATGAGGCTGCAGGGGATTAAGGCGGAAGCCATGTGTTTATCTACAGGTCAATTATGGAAGTGAAAGCAGTAATGTGGTGTAGCTTTGTCTCTCCCATCCGTAGGACCCCAGCCTGAACCTATCTTGTGATGTTGATTTTGGGCCATGGGCTTGATAAGGGATTAGCTGTGCTGGCTGGCGTGCGAACAAAAGCAGGGACCTTGGGGAAAAGCTGCCTGGGTCCTTCCAGTGTGGTGTTCACAGCTCTGGGGCAGACCTGCTCCACCTCATCGTGCAGAGAAACTGCAGACAAAACCCTTCAGCATGGGCTGGTTGGGTCCTGATGGATGGAGGTGCTCAGAGTTGCTCTGAAGAGCGATGCGCTGCTCGTATGCATCAGAAAGATGGTCTTCACTTCCAGCCCTTTAGCCGTGGCCCCTCTTTCTCTCCGTCCAGTCTGGGGATGTCTGATGTTGCTGGTGTGCTTTGCCTGGGTCGCCCCGTGTGATTCCCTTCTCTGCAGCCTGATGCAGAGCAGGGTGTTCTGTGCTGTCCCCAGGCTGCGGTGAGTGCCCGGTAGCTGCACCAACTCTTCTTGGAAGGGGACAGACGGGGCAGACGTGTGCACTGAGCCCAGCAACCTCCCCGCTGTGTTCAAGGCAGCGTTCAGCAGCATTACATGTGTTGCATGTACAGATTATCCAGAGCCAGTTCATCTGCTTATCTGCTGATTAATTCCAAGATGCTGGAAAGGGCATATGCTGAAGGCTTAGCGAGTTACAGTGCGGAGATGGGAGAGATTTTTGTTTTCTAATCGTTGATCTGCCTCAGAATAGCATTTGGGAAGCAGCTTAGAGAGGCAAAAAGCAGTGTTCCTTGGTGTGTGCCTCATGAGCTACCTCAAGCCTCCGTCTGCTGCCGACCAGGAGATCCAAGTGTGAATGAGCAAACAGGAAAGCAGAAGGAGAGACTCGGCTGCCATGGATTTATCCTTGTCTGAATCCTGTCAGGAGGCCTTGGTGCTTCTGATACGGGGCCCTGTAAAAGCAAATGTCCTTGAGCAGGACACCAGCCTGGCTGTTCATCATGCACCTTGGTTCTGCATCTTGCCTTCCGTGATGAAACCAAACTTGGTCCAGCTCCCGTATGCCTGGCGATGAACAAGCCCCAGAGAGAGCCCTGGTAGATAGTTCAGCACCGAGGAGCCGAGCTGCCACACTGCACAGGGAAGGGGAGCGAGCTGGGAGCTCCCCAGGAGCTGTGGGGCAGTGCCAGTTTGGCTGTGGTTTTACCCGTCCTTAAGTGACCTCGTTCGCAAGGCTGTTGCTTTGGTGAAATTCAGCCTGTCTGCAAACAGCGTGGTCAGCCGACGGCTCCTTTGTGCTCTGGCCCGTTTCTGAACTAGAAAACCCCCCGTTTCCCCTGTGCACCTCTGCTTGCCCACGGGGCATCCGCTGCGGGTGTAGCCCTGGCGGGTGGGATGCTCTCCGCAGCTGGCCAGCGCCTGGGGCCGAGCAGCGGGTGATGCGGGAGAGCCTCATTTCCTGGGATTTTCGGCTAAGCCGCGCGCTCTGCAATTCTCTCACATCCTCTGCCCGAGCAAGGTTAGATCTGATCAGTAACACATGACTGGTTCTGCATGCACAAGTGAAACCAAAAAATATGCACGACCTCCTGGTTCACCTGATCGCTCCTGTCTGACCTGCAGCATTGCGGAACTACCAGGCAGAATTTCTCCGGGAGTTTGTAAAATCAGAAGATAACAAAATCCCGAGTCTTTTATTTCCTTCTGGGTTTTGGCCTTTAGTGGCTCGCAGTTTGGCTCGTGTCGCAGCGTTCCCCGGAGGTGTTGGGCACGGAGTCCGAGTCGTTTGAAATGTATTACTTACATGATGGTTTTGAAAAGGAAAGAGAGTAATAGTTGCTGAGGAACTTTCTGGTTCCCACCTGATCAGCTGGAAGCCGTGACTTGGGAGGAACAGGCTTTTCGTGTGACAATTTTTGACAGTCGTTTGGTTTTTCCCTCCTTGGGGAGAGCCGCGACTCGCTGCCGCTCGTTTAGAGCATTAGACAGTCTTGTCTGAGTGGCTTTTTATTCCGTTCTACATGGCCACTCAAGGTCAACAAACCAAACTCGGCAAGACCCCAGTCCCTTGAGCTGTGAAGTGTGTACTGCTGTAGGAGGGTGATCGTAGGGAGAGTGCCTGACAGGGAGCTGTGGAGGATTATCCAGCTGGAAGGGCCCAGGTGAGGTGCAGGCAGATACCACAGGTACGGTGCTATTCTGGGGACTTTGGTGAAGAGCTGGTATGTGACAAGAAACCCTGAGCAGATACCCAGTACCTCTGTCACCCTAAATAATACCAGCTCTGTGCTGCTGCCTGTGTTTTCTGTCGGTCACAGAGGACTTCAGCTTAGTTTTCTGTCCCATTTTCCTTCACTGTGGCTACTGCTCGCTCCCCAGAATGCTACTGGCAACTCCCCCCGTCACGAACCGTGTCCTGCAGGCAGCCGATGCCGCAGCGTTGCCTCTCTTCTCCCCTCCTGAGGAGTCCCTTTGGGCAACTGCTCAACCTGAGCCCAGCGATGGGCTCAGGGAGAAGGGGAAAATGAAGCAGGGTACGACCCAGGCAGCTGTAACACCCTGAGGGGCAGGGCAGGATCAGCCCGTTCTCCTCTGCACGGCCCTGTGGCACCCACCTAACCCAGCTCGGCATCCCTGCCAGAGGCTGTTAGCACTGCATGGAAGAGGATGCTTTAGGAAAAAAAAAAAAATAGAACCTTCTGTCTGTTCCTGGAGCCATCCTCCTTGCTCACCTGTACTCTCTTTTTACTTCCTGGCTGTAAGGGAAGGAGCTGGGTTGAAGTGGCATGGAGCAGGGGTAAGTCAAGGAAAGAATGGCAGAGGCTGAAGGAGCACTTTGCAGAAAGGCTGGCGTGCGGTGCCTTGGGACACAGCAACTCCTACCTCGTTCAGTATTTCGCCTCTTTGATGCTTTCCTTGCTCGGTGCCAGAAAGTAAAGCCTGCAAGCAGCAAAGTGCTGCTAACTGAATGGCTCCCGTTTCCCGGAGAAGCGCTGAAGCCATCTCTTTAAAATTAATATAGGAAGGTAAAGGGAGAAGGGCGCTTATTGCTGAACAAAAGGCAGGGGAGCTCATTGCGTGTTGTGGCTCTTTATCAGGGGACAGATTAGAAGTGGATCGGTTTTGTACCATGCTGCAGATGTGCCCTGAGCTGTCCTCCTTCCCGGGAGCAGATCGGCAGGATGCTCTCTCCAGTGTTTCTGCCTTTAATGGGTTGCGCTTTGATGCCGGTGGAAGGTGCAAGGCTGAGAGCACAGAACCCCCAGCCATTGTCTCGGCAACAAGTGCTCCAAAGAAAGAGCTCTGCCCCTTTGCAGTGTTCCCTGCCTGGCAGCCTGATCTCCAGACCTCTCCAAGTTAACGGTCCCTGCCTCCCATGTTTGAATCGACTCCTTTTCTATGCTGCCCTTCCTGAACAGGGGGGAAGACAATCTTCTGAGCATGTTACTACATTTATTTTTTTTGCATCTCACTCCTGTTCTTAGCTGAGCTAGGTCTGGCCTGTGCCATGCAGGTGCTCAGGCTGTGATGTGGCTCTGCACCAGTTCCCTGGGGTGTGCTGAGCCTTCCCCAGGGCGCAGGGACCGCAAGGACCTTCCCTCCTGGTGGGAATCCACCCGAGCGCAGGGACTGGAGGAAAAGGCAATGCTGCTGCTAGAAAACACTGTCCAAAGCAGTATGACCTAGCCAGCCAGCCTACCCAAATTTGATTCTGATGAATACGTCCCCGTAAGAATACTACTTAATTAATTAGCAACTCATTTGCATGAGGTGGCACGTTATTAAAGTGCTGCTGCTGCAAGTAGGGCTGTGACAAGGTGTGAGCTGACAGCTTTTCAAATAAAAAGTCTTTTAAAGGAATGATCTTCTGAACTGGCAGCTTTGTTCTAAACGAGCCTCTCATGCAATAATAAATTAGAGACATGGGGGCTGCTGATTAGTCTCTGCATGGTGCCTCTCTGCCATCCTCCCTGTTTTATCTTGGAGGATCAGCTCTCCAGAAAGATGGAAGAAGGAAATAGTCTTAGGAGAGAGTGAGAAGAGCCTCAGTGGCAATCTTCTCTGAAGGTTTTGTACTAGTACCTGTTAGGATGTCTGAGCTGCAGCTTCAACCCAGCAGTGGCTTCGTTCAGCTCCAGAGGCAGAAGGAGAATCCTCTCCCAAGCTCCTCTCTCCACCAGGGAACGGGAAGGACTGTGGTCACAGGAGCTTCTCCCTGCAGCAGATCAGCGTGGGGCACCTTGAATGTTGGTAACACAACCAGTTGCTTTTAGCCAGGGGCCACATGATGCTGCTGAAAGAGCTGAGGTCTTTGGTAGGATAGCCTGTTGGCTGTGGCTTGATGTCCAGCTCAGAAGGAACGGTGGGTTTTCTTTTTTAAAACCCATCTTGCCTTCCCTGGAGGCGAATCAAACTCTGATAGAAAGGTTCTTCTGGGGAGCTGCAGGTTCCCAGGTTGTGACTTTGAACGCTTAGCTAACATTGCCCAAACAGAAGAGATGGGAAACATGTGGGTGTGAAAGACACATACACAGAGACATTTTTGACATGAGTATTGAATTCACAGAAACTGCAGGTCTATAAATAATTCGGGTCGTGAAGCCTGATCAGAATAAACTCAGGCTGGAAGCCCCTGCCTCCCCCTGTGCTGTGCCTGGTTGTTCAGTTGCCAACCTCACGTTACCTCCTGCTCCCCAGCCCTGCCTCAGGGCACCCGCTCCCCTCTCCCCCATCCCCTTTGGAAGGTACAACCTCAAGAATGCAGCCGTGCAAGCAGGGGGTGTTTGCAGATCCTGGAAATGAGGGATCGTCAGAGTAAAGGGTACCAAAGATTTAGCTTGTCAGGAAAGGTGAGATCTGAGTGAGACGGGGAGATCTGTCTCCTTGCACCTGGAGCTTCCCTTAAGTTCAGGGAGGGGATGGAGGAGGAAAATGTCTCACAATAAAGAAGATTAGGGCTCACAAAACACGAGCAGAGAAGGCGGTGTTGGCTTTGTGCTGCCATGATGCTTTGTCTGTATTGTGCCCAGCAGCAGGAGGGAGAGGTTGGGATGCCAGGCTGGGTTGGCTTGGATGGGCCTTTCATGTCTCTTTGAAGTTCTAAAGGAAGAGTAAATGTGAACATCAGGACTTTGCAGAGCCTGTGCAGCCCTCACTTGGGGGGAGAGTTTGGGTGCTTGCACCAAAGTGCCAGAGACTTACCCAGCACTCAGTGTTGCCTCTTGAAATTGAGTCTTCAGACAGCATCTGGGGGCAGCGTGAGATGAGATGCTGACAGGATTGATGCTGTTGGGCTGCTTGTCGTTGGTCCCACCAGTTCATTTCCTTTCCAGCTGGACCTGCTGCCCATTGCTCTGATAGCTGCCCCTGCCCTGCTTTCAGCTTCTCTCTGGTTCTTTATAAAAGATCTTTGTCTGTGGAAATCTAAGGAATGGTCACGGTGCTGGTAGGCAGCTCTCGAGGACAACCCTCCTGGGTGCAGTGCAGCTCCAGCTCCCGTGTGCCAGCAGGGCTCACTGCCATGAGCTCCTCACCAAACAGATTCTTCCCCCCAGCTGATGCTGTAGAGTTTTTTTTGTAAGGGCAGCCCCAGTGGGGATTAGTGAGTGTGTTTAATGTTTAGTCAGACAGTGTAATTCTGGAAAGGATGGATTTTCTTCTCCCTCAGAGACCAGTCATTTGGTCTTGAGGAGCTGTTTTGCTCCAAGCCGCTCAGCCTGACAGCATCGTGACTTTCTGGAGTGAACCCATCTATCGAGGCTTCCCTGTGCTGTCTTTGGGGTAAAAATCAGGGTGATGCCCACCGTGACAGATGTATTCTTTCCTAATTTGGGAAAAATGCATAAAGAAAATGTGACAGGAGAAAAAGAGACTGGAATATAAGGGAGCCTCCAGGTAATGAAGTTAATTGGATATGCTGATTTGAATTGAATGTGCATGTAAGGGCTGTCATTAACTTACGGACATATCTGTGATTTAGAGGAAAGATACTTAATGGGATTACTATTTCACTTTAATTTCAAGGGGGAGACTTCCCACGCGGAGAGCGGTGAGCTAAGTAGCACCCCTGGTGCTGCTGCCTGCAGAAGGTGTGTGCGGGGAAAGCCTCTTCTTCAGGGCTGGGTTTCTCCTCCCGCAGATGGAGAAGTTGGGGGGGATCCCACCCAGCGGTCCAGGCAGAGCCCTGTGCATCTGCAGTGCCAGATTCACATCCCAGATCTGCCACTGCTGGGCTGTAGGATCCTCAGCAAACCACTCGGCTTCCCTCTGGTTTGTTGTTGACCTGCCAACAACTCCCACCCAGCTCCCAAGAAGAATTTCATATAGAGTCTGAAGGGCTCTTGGAAACTTCTTTTTATAGAGATTTGCAATTTCTCTTCTGGATTCTCCCCTCCTGAAGATGCCCGAGCTCTCATCTCCCTGGCTGTCGGAGGCAGACACCAACGTGGGTAAAATAACCGTGAGAAAGGGTGGTTGTGATGGGGATGGCAAAAGCGACAGTCACCACGTGCATCTCACCTCCTCTTTAGTCGGGTGTGACTGCGGAATGTAGCCCCGCTTAATGCAACTGGATTAGCAAAAGTAAATCCTTTTTGCAAAGAATGTTTGAGGGAGGCACGCGCCGAAAAGCTGGACTGGTATTTAGTTATCCTGTCCTGTCTTTGGGGAGCTTTTGCATTGCTGAGTCTCTTGCTTGTGGAAAACACTGTTAGTACCAGGTCTAGGTAGGAAAGATCCCACTGAATCATGGACAGAAAGAGGTAAAAAAAGGCTGTTTATGCTGCGCTCCAGCCTGGCTTAGAGACCTGCTGCCAGTAACAGTCATTCTGCTAAATTTCCAGCTTTAAATTTCCAGAGCTTTAAGGGAAGATGTAATGGGAAATACCCGAGAGCACGAGGTGTGCCGACGTAAATGGCAAAAAAGGGGCAAGTCTGGAAAGACGTTGGCAGTGGAGGCTGCTCCTTGGTGTCTTTGGTTTCTGTTTCAGGCAGCAGATGCAGTAACGCTCCAGTGCACTTTCCCAGAGCTGATACAGTTCTACTCAAAATGTCCATTTTATACAAATGCGACGTTATTTGATAGTCTTCACCCCCAGGGCTGGAAATCCTCGCGTGAAAGGAGCAGTCCTACAGCTCCAGGGTTGACTGGGCTTTTGTCACTGTTACAGAGATAAACGTGTTCAGCCAGTGCCTTGTGCCTCCTGAGCCAGGGCATCATTTCAAGAGCCTGTCTCTTGCCTCCGTGGCTTTTTCATAAGGAGGGGCCAGCAGCAAGGGGCTTTGGGACCCATCTCCCATCAGGTGCCTGCATACCTGGGGAGAACTGCAGTTCTTGAGGAGCTAACGGGTGGCCTTGCAGCTAGGATCCAGGATGGGGAATCAGTCCCTTCATGCATGGACTTATTCAGCTGTTTTTTCTGGCACCAAGTATCTCATCGTGAGTCAACCTCATTGAAACACTTGTAATGAAAGCAGACAGGTAATTTAATCATGGAAAGTTCCTACAAAGAGATTCAATGTCTTCTAATGGGAGCCTGCTGGGAGGAACTGGAAGAGAATCCAGATGTATCTGAGCTCTGGCCTAGGCTGGGCAAAATACCCAAGAGAAGCTTTAGTACAATAGGTACGTTGGAGCTCCGTGTCGTATTAGACCCTTGAACGGCTCCTACCCGGGTGCTGCGCTGGAACGTAGACGTGACACAGTGTGGTGTTTTGCTAATCTCTGAAGATAAGGCAGAGCTTGTGCCTGCAGCCTGTGTTCTGGGGGTATTAGACACAGAAATCTCGCAGAGCCTTTGAAGGGCTGCAGCTCCCTGAATGGAGCATCATTCTGCTCTGTCACGCGGGGTGTGTCGCTGGCCCGGCATCCTCCGAGCCAAGGATGATATTTGGATTTGCAGATGATGTTGTTAGGTGCTTTTCAAGCCCTGTTTGTAAACCTCTATCAAGAGCGATAGAGGAAAGTGCTGTGTCTGACCCAAATGACTTCTCGAATTCACTTGCAAGTTGTGACCTCTCCTCCCAGGCTCTGCTGTGTCCCAGGTGGATGAACACATCTCTGATCCTGGACACATCTCTGATCCTGGACACCTCTGGTTTCCACTGCACCAATGTGCTTCTCCCTGAACCCACCTGACCCTTGCTTCACTGTGTTCCCACCTGACCTACACCGCTTCCCTCCCGTGTCTTTACCTAAACCTTTCTTGTGCCCCATCATTGCATCATGAGACAAGAAAACCTGGTAGAGGTTTTTTCTTTACATCCCTGGAGGATGTAAAGAAACACGACCATCAGCATCCCAGCCCCATCCTGCTCCTCCCCTCTCCTGCTTTGCTGTGCCTGGAGCCCGGGCTCGGGGGTGAACCCAGACTCGTAGGTCAGGACCGTGCCGCTGTCCTAGACATGGGTCAGTAGGTGTTTGGCACTGGAAGGGCACCCAGGCATTAGGCAGAAGTAATATTTCTCTCTCCAAACGTCAACAAGAAGCTTCCTGCTGTGGAGATGATCCCTTCTTCCGCATTCGCAGGAATCATCATTCTTCTCTGACATCATCTGTTGTTGTCATGGAAACCAAACCCTCAGGAAGAGATGCAGTGGAGCATCCTGGTGTCAGTGGGTGCATTTTGGGCACTGGGCTGTGGGGTGCCCGGGTGGGTGTTCACACCCCGCAGCCTGTGGGGCAGGAGAGCACTGGGCTCTGCTCTCCTCTTGCCCAGTGGTCTCTGAGCAGCCTGGAGCCGTCTCCTCAGGACATGTTCAGAGAGAGACCTGCCTGCGGGGGAGGCAGGAGGGTGCGTGTAGCACCCAGCACCCTGTGCAGGCACCCAAGACACCCGTGCCAGGCACGGCGCCGAGCACTTGTCCAGGCTGGAGGAGCCATCACACACGTAGTGCTGTCTCCAGCCCAGAGCCGCAATTCCCAGTTGGAATTGGCTTGCACAAGGCTTGTCCAGTGGTATCTCTCTTTATTAGCCCTGTCTGACCTCATTACTAGAAAGAAGCTCAATTTAACGAGCTGCCGGTGCCTCGAGGGAACTCTGGAAAACAGTTGTTTTTCACAAAGGCTGCTGATCCTTCATGTCCAGCGTTTCCTTTCCCCTTTGGCCATTAATCAGGCATTGTGTGGAAGTGGTGGTGTGTCCCTGACAGCCCCGTGTCCCTGGGGTTCACTCCTCAGGTGCTTTCGCAGCCTTGTCCCTCTGCCTGTGGCACGGGCTGGGGTGGGCATGGGCAGCAGGGTGGGCATGGGCAGAGTGGGTTTGCAACACCCAGCGAGGTCCCAGACTGGTCTCATCCTGCCCTTGGGTCTCAGTATTTCATGAAGGCAGTGGGGTTTCTTGATTCTCACAGGTGTAACGAAAGCAGGATTTGACCTTCTGCCTTTTGGGGAGATTTTCCTTTCTGAAAGTTCAGGGCTTTTGAGCCAAGCTTGGGCTGCCTGCATCATCCTGCCAGAGGCTCCCGGCTCCTGGCCGTGGGTGTTGGACCAGACCACTCAGATTCCCACCTGGTGTTCCTTTGTAGCACTAAAAATTCAGAAGGTGAGGAGAAAAGAGAGAAATGCAGAAAATATCTGTGTTTGTGTACCCAACATGTTTTCACATGGCAGGAGGCCTCGGGGCTCTTTCCAAGAAGAGGATTTTAACTGGAGGAGGATGCAGGGGAGCATCGCTCCTCTATGAGTGTGAAGATATCCTTCTATTTCCAGCTGGGGTGGCACATTTCTCAGATAAATCTTAAGATGCTTAACAACCTGCTCTCTTACCTCCTGGGGACATGAACCAGAAGAAAATAGTCATCCCTCTCTCCTGCTCTGTCCTGCCTCTTCTGAAGGCTTAGATGTGTCCAAAGCCAGTCCTCCCAGCCTCTTCCTCCGTACTGCAGCCAAGCAGGGAGTAATCGAGCAGCAAAACGGAATGCGGCAGAAGAGCCCGGTGTGAGACTGCAGCAGATGGCAGCTTTGTGATAAGAGGGTTTTCCAGGGATGGGTCCCTCTCCTCTCCTCTCCTCTCCTCTCCTCTCCTCTCCTCTCCTCTCCTCTCCTCTCCTCTCCTCTCCTCT
>WTSP01023069.1:76195-87112 GCA_025331215.1 Actenoides lindsayi
ACCAAAGCCGAGTCCAGAGGAATGATCCCCTCCCTTAGCAACAGAACAAGAGGGGATGGATTCAAGCTGCAACGTGGTAGGTTTAGACATTAGGGTAAAAAATTTTCACAGCAAGAGTAGCCAGACACTGGAATAGGCTGCCCAGGGAGGTGGTTGAGTCACCATCCTTGGAAGGGTCATTTAGATGTGGTTTTGAGGGACATGGTTTAGCGGTGACTTTGTAGAGTATGTTTAGTGGTTGGACTTAATGATCCCAAGGGTCTTTTCCAACCTGAATGATACTGTGATGCTGTGAAGGATGTGAGTTGTCTCCTGCTGCCCTGGGACAGGGGCTTTGCACACGTCTGGAAGGCTGGGGTCAGTGTGGGTCCTTTCCTGGGGGCTGTGAGTGGGTGGGGAGCAGCTGAGAGCCCCCTCCAGCAGCCATCTCTCAGACTTGGCTCCTGGCTCTTGAACCTTTGTGTCAGAGTCAGGCTGAATTCTATGGTTCTAGGGGGCAGAGGATATAAGGGACTTCAGATCTACTCCGAGCATCCTTTTGCCATTTTCTATTTTTCCCCTTGAAGCTTCTGAAAAGTTCTTCAAAATCACATGGACTGAATTTTTGGCTTTCAGTATATTTTTTGTGTGTTTTATTTCAGACGAGTCGAGGGAAATACAGCCGCAAACCCAGATTCCTGTGATAGTTTTGAAACGAGCAGGGATAAAAAATGCAGTCTTAAGTCCCAGCCCAAACCTCTGGACACACTCAGCCAGTAGGACCCTTAGACCAGTCCCCCTGGCACAGCTCTAATGCAAACAAGCATTCAGCTTTAAACTCAAATTCTTGTTGTTTGAAAAGTTCAGAAATGTTGGTGAAAAAGTTCCTGCAGATCCCACATAGGTTGAAAATGATGGATGTGCCCCAGGGGAACTGGCTGCAGTGGTGTTGCAAGCTGGGACTAAATATATAAGTTAGGGCTGGTTGCAAAGCAGAAAAACAACTCTATGTGGGGTTTGCTCTTGTTTTCCCTCCTCCTCCCCTGGAAAAGTATTTCCTGTTAAAACTTTGATGTAGCAAAAACGTTGAGATTTTGTGGAGCGTGCCAGACCATGGGTACGTGGGAAGGTCCAGGGGTTTCCCCGGGAAGCCTGGGACGTTTCAGGAGATCAGGTAAGTTCAGCATCCCAAATGAAAGCCCTGAGCACCAAACTGGGCACAGCTCCTGGCCAGAGCTGTCTGAGGAGGGAATCTCTCCAGCCCCGAGGGTCCCTTCGGCCCCGAGGGTCCCTCCAGCCCTGTCCCTGCACCATCCTTCGGAGCTGCTTGATAACTCCGGCATTTCTGGCTGCTGCTAGTGAGAAAAAGTAGCTCTGTTAATAATCCTCTATTTATTTTAGCAGCGTGCAGGAATGTGCCCGGCAGACTAAACACTGCGGCCTCCCCTCTGCGCGGGGGGCTGGGGGGCTGCGTGCCAACCCCAGCCGTGCCCAGGGCTCTGCTCTGGACTCTCCCTTGCCAAGTTTTCTGGGGGCCAGACCGCGAGGAGCAGAGAGTTCCTCAGAGCTGGAGAGGGCTGTGCAAGGAGAAATAACAATGGGGTCCTGAAGGTTTCCCTGCGGGTGTAGAAGAAACCTTTTTTATTGTAATCAAGCTTAGCAAGCGCTCCTTGTACGGAGAGATTGATGTTTACCCTCTTTCTTTTTCCTCTGCGTTTACCTTCCTGTTTGGTTATCACAGCTGCCTAATTTTCCTGGGCTTCTCTGCAGCAGGCACCAGCAGCCTGCCAACACTTTGCCATCCGCTAACAGATTTACCCTTCCCCAAGCCCTGTGAGATGGAGCAGCAATATCACTGTTTTAGATGAGGAATTGAAGCATAGTGATGCTCCGTGACCTATCCTAAGTCACACAGGAAATCTGTGGCAGAGGAAGAGATTGAACTGAAACCTCCCAAATCATCCCCTCTCAAAGGACGATCCTTCATTTCATCACCGCTCAGTTCGATGCTCGGTAGTCACAGCGAGGGGGATGTAGGAAGAGGAGGTGCTGGTCGTGATTTGCAGTGACAAATAGTTTACAAAGCCTTCGTTGGTGTGAGCATCACCTTCCCAGCTGCAGTTAGTCATACGGACTCCCAGAAATGTACCTGTAAAGAAAATACATCTTGATAAAGAGGCGATTTTGGTGCACAAAAATCAGTAGATCCCCAAGTTCCTGTCACGCTCCTCGATGGTGGTGCTGATGTGGTGGAGGCCATGGTGACGTGCAGCTGGCCGGGTCCTCGGGAGCTTGGGGAGCCTGTTCCCACCCCAGCAAAGCATCTGGAAGTGGCCGTAGCCGGCGGCATGTTTCCAGGCTTGAGTGAGCAGGAGGTTGATCCATCGTGGCAGCCGTTGGGTTTCAGATGAGTTTTCGTGTGCGTTGCTGCTGCCAAGCTCCACCTGTGAGTATTAATGAATTTCTTCTTCCCCGACTGGGAACTTTTTCCTCCAGGCCTCTTTGAACTCTGGCAGGACCAAACTGCTGGGTTTGATGGCAAATCTGAAGCTCGAGGGGGATTTTGCTGAGTCTGCCTTGAAGTGCCCGTGTCCTGTAGCGCATCTCTGTAGCTCTGTCCTTCCCAAGTATGTACAGAACAGCGTCACCCCCTTCAGCTGCTCCTTGTCCGTGCAGACAGAGCAGGGCAGAATCTTTTGTGCTTAGAACTACTCTGAGTAGGGGCTCAAGTGGCAGGTTTCTGCTGTGTTTCCAAAGGGCTGAACAGAGAGGCAGGACCACACCACAATCCAGTCTTCCTTCCTTGACTGCTCGCCCTTCTTGCTTAGGCAAAAATCAGGGGTCTTGGGTTTTATTTTTTTTTAATCTGAGAGGTGGCAGGAAAAGATGATGCTTCACATGCTCATTTTCCTTCCAGTCTGTCGACTGCAGCCCAGAGGGCTGCTCAGTTGCAGAGGAGCTGGCACGGGCGTTTGGGAGCGTGCTGGAAGCTGGCATGTAAATAACTGCTTTGCCCAGTCCTCAGATGGAGCTAGATGTTGTTTGAAATGTGTATGACTGAAGTCAGGGCAGCATGGACGTCGCAGTGGAGGAGGAGGAAGGTTTTAAAGCAGTAAAGGAAGTCCAGCGCCCTCACCTAACACCAGGCTTGGTTGGTTATAGGAGCATTTTAAGTGATGAGCTCTATTCTGAAGTTGTGCCACCAAAAACAATGACACATTGCCTCCTCCCCTCCCTGGCTCCACTTCAGAGTGTCTCTCTCCAGTTTCTCTTGCAACACATATTTATCTGCTCTGTGCCCTTATGGCTGTTTAATTAGTATTCATGTTTCCTTTCAAATAGAAATTGAGTTGAGTGCTCAGAGAGCTGGAGCGACTTGCGTTGTGAGCGCGTCACGTGGGTGGGATGGTGCCTGC
This sequence comes from Actenoides lindsayi, assembly GCA_025331215.1. NCBI lineage: Eukaryota > Metazoa > Chordata > Aves > Coraciiformes > Alcedinidae > Actenoides > Actenoides lindsayi. The sequence continues at coordinate 79,591 of WTSP01023069.1, forward strand.
TGCTCTCCCACACGTGGTGCTGAAAGACCTGGAGGGGACCAAATTAGGTTGTCAAGACATCAGAGATGCTTTCAAATAATTGAATTAAAAGACCTGTTTGTAATCCCATACCAGCAGTGGAGAAATAAGATTTGAGTAGTACTGAGGCCCAGAAGCAGAGGAGAGCACTGAGGGTGTCATAGCAGCTGAGATGGATGTGAGTTTTGGTGGGGTCTGTGCTGCCTCAGCCAGGGTCACACTGACCCAGAAGACTGCCGGAGGCAGGGACGTGCATTTTGTGCCATTAGTGACACGCTTAATGATCCTGGTCAGTGCTGTGAACTCCAGAGCACTCCTGGGATAGAAATCAAAACCAGCATGGCCAAAGTCAACTCATTCTACCTTAAAAGGTAGAATTTGGTGAAGTCTTGCAGCCGGCCTGGCTGCCAGCATCTCTTGCTGGTTGTCTAGGCAAAGGCTGTGTAACAGAATCAGCCCCTGGTAGAACCAGCTGCCCTGGGTGTGCACTGCACTGAACATCTCCGATGGAATCCGAACTAATACGGATGGTGTTTAACACCACAGCTCAGGGATGCTCTTTGCATTGTCTCCCGCACGCCGCCGTTGTTGAAGGCTTTTCCTCATCCCTTTAAGAACTGACTCAACTGTCAGTGTCTTGGACGCTATTAATAGCTCCCTAAGAACGTGGGGGTAAGTTTGGTGTTGGGTTGTTTAGTCTCTTGTTTGGGGAGGAATCAGAGAGGAGGACGGGTGTTAAAAAAACACCTCCTCCTTGTGTGGCTGGGTCTGTGTGTGAGCGAGCTGACAGACCTGCCCACAAAAAGAATTTACTTAAGATCCTTCCATCCAAAAAGAGCTGACCACGTTAGAATAGCAGTATTGCAGAAGCAGTGCCAGGAGCAGCATTCCTGTGCCTGCAGAGAGAGAGAGGAGAGTGCAACTGCCAGTTAGGCAAAGACAGGCTGGATTTTTCCATTTTAGGTCTTTCTTTCAGTGCGCGTGGTCCTGGCTGGTGGCCTGGGACCCAGCTCAGTTCTATGTCACCTCGTCCAAGCAGGATGCTGGAGGAAGCGTTGAACTTGTGGGAGCAGCATCCCTGTGAGGCAGCAGTGTGGTGCCGGGTGTCGGGCTTTAGGTTTGTATCAGTCTGGGTTTTGCTGCAGCGGAGGCGGCCCCGTTCCAGAAATGCTCCATCCCATCGAACGAAGGACCTTGAGCCATCAAAGTGCGTGAGGGGATGGCTTGCTTAGGGCTCTCCCTGTCCTTACAGGGGTGCAGTGAGGCTTGGGACTACAGTTCCACCTGCCACCACCCCACATGCAGTGAGAAGCCCCCGGAATAGCCCCCTGGTTCCCTTCCATGGTGCCCGCAGGGGTGGGGACGGCAGCACCGTGCAGGTGCTGCTCAGCCCAGCTGGGCTCCCGGCCGGGGGGCGAGGAGAGGTGACAATGTCATTGAGATCTCAGCTGGCAATTTCCTGTCCTTTCCTAATGGACTGAATGTGGTCCCCATAACTATAAATTTTCCTGGCGTGGGTCAGTTGAAATTGGAGAGTTAATGCTATAGAAGGGCAGGTTTTTATTTTATTTTTGCGCTCTGTGTAATCACATTGATGGCAGCAGTGTAACAGTCCTGAATTATGGGTGACCAGAGGAAAAGAAGGCATCTCCTTAGCTCCCTGTTGTTATTGTCTTTGGGTGCAGAGCAAAATGTGTAGGCTCCAGGCTAGATTGTGTAAATCTCGTTAGAAAGCCATTCCCGGCTAATGAAACCCTGGGAGAGAGGGATTTGGCTTCCCAGCCTTCAGCCTTATAGCAGAGGCTGGAATAAATCCATCTTCAGCTCTGTGTGGGCTGTTCTCCCCTCTCCCCCATCGTGAGTGTGTATTTATTGGTGGTGCTGAGATACCATCGCCGTTGTCTGAGATCAGCCGCGGGTCAGCAATTTGTTGCATCTGCACCTGAATGATTTCAAGTGACAATTATCTTCTCCTGAAATAAACCACAAACCAAAACAACAACAACGAAAAAAAAAAAAACCCTAGTGTGCAGAGAAATCTCACCTGGTCTTTAATCCTTCTATGGAAACGATGAACAGGCATGTAAATAATTCTGCCTCCCCCCCCCGCGAGCCCGCTCCGCTGCCTGCTTGGCAGTACGTATTAATTGAAGGGGCCAGAGCTGTTAAGGAAAGCTGTTGAAACCAAGTATCTGAGATAAATGCATCTCATCTTTCCCTGTTTGTGTAGGCTGAGAACGTGGCTGCCAGAGCCATAGATCCCACTTGGGGTCATGTTTGTTTGGCTGCGATTTTTGTTGCTCTAAGCACGGGTTTACCGGCTCCTGCTGTGTGAAATACGATTGTCTTTGTCCTCCTTTGCTCGATGGCCATTATGGTGTTTGCTGAAGTTTTGAGCACATCTGCTCCATTCCTGGTCTTATTAATATCAAGATGTGGCAGACACATCTCATTACAGACTCTGGCTTTCAGCTCCAGGACGTGTGCCCGGACGTGTTTCTGCTCTGCAGGTTACGGGGGAGCTTTGGAGCCCCCGACACCCAGAGCTGGCTGCCATCGCATCCCTGCAGAGATCTCTAATCCCTCGAGCTTGGCCCATCCTTGTGCTGTGCCTTCTCTCCCCACTGCAGCACGAACTTTATTGCTCCGTTCTCTGCTTTGTCTTATTTCATCTCTTTTCCCTTCGCCCGCCTCGCCTAATGCGTACAGACACAGGGGAGCTTTTCCCCCTCCACGTCTGACTGGTCCAGACCTTGCTCGGGCTTTGCTGTATGTCCTCCAAGTGTCTGTTGGCTTTTTGCTGCTGAGAGCAAAGCTCCGGCCAAGCCCCTGGGGCTGGAGGCTGGTGCCTGGTGATGGGACATCCCTGCACAGCCCGCAGCACCTCGGGCATCCGGGCAGCACGGAGGGGATTGCTGTAGGACAGCGCAGGGGCTGCCAGATGAGTTGATGGAGTGTTTTGAGGCCGCCAGTGTTTGGTAAATACCCTCTTGCTTTAATGAAACAAACTTTCTATGTTTGAAAACAAGCCGGGAAATTTGTTTGTGTAACAAAAGGTGCTGGCGGAAGCGAAATCAGCCCTGCCTGCCTGTCGTGGAGGTGGGGAAACATAAAACCCTCAGTAGGAGCCACGTGCAACAGTTGAGGTGGAAATCCAGCCGTGCAGCAGCATCCAGGCCCTTCTGGGACGGCACGAGCTGCTGGAAATATTTGCATTGTTTTGCATTTGCTTCATCTCCTGCCTGTCCCGAAGAACAGAGGGTATCCTGCACGTATAATGAAATCTCTGAAGGTTTGACTACTTTTTGGTTTGGGGTTTTTTTTCCGACTCTAACTAATCTTTTTTAATGCTCTACAGCCTCGTGTTCTGTGATAGAATGCATTTTATTTAGAAAATAACATTTAGTGCCGCTTTGGATTTCCAATTATTCTTCAATGGGACTTTGAGGGCCTGATGTCTTTGTCATTTCGATATGCACAAAAGATGGCAACATCAGAACAGCCAACAGCAAATTATTTCCACCGCTGATTACTGAGCTCGAGAGTGAAATATGCAGGGCCAAATTTAGTCTCGGCATAAATCTATTGAAATGAATTAAAGCATTACACCAGCAGCAGATTTGTCCCACGGCTTCTAAGGATGCTGGAAGGAATCAGAGCGACCGGAGCTGTCAGTGAAAACCACCGGGAACGTCTCCTTGTCGCAGCTGTTAATGGGAACAGCTCGGGCTTTTCATACGAAACGTCTGGGGTGGGTTTGTGCTGCAGCTCTGACAGCGCTGACATCTCCCCTCCCCAGCTGCCGGGGCACGGCAGAGAGCGAGTCTCTCCCACACACTTTTTGGGCATCAAAAGCTGCCAGCGCTGGGGAGGGTGGGGAGCCGATAGGTGCCTGGTGAGAGCTCCGGAGCCACCTCCCTGCTCGGTGACAGGGCTCAGTCTGATCATCCTGGGGACACGGGGAGCGTTTGCGAGATACGGGCAGGAAGTGCCAGCCTGTCTCTGGCCCACCATTGACAGGTTTCTCCAACAACCAGGGAGGCTTTTGAGATGAAAAGCCTCCAAAGACTGGAAGCGGCAGCGGTGCTGACTCTGTCAGCGTTTGTGATGGACTTTAAGGTCGCTGGCAACTCCTTCTGTTGCAGGACGAAAAGATGAGTGCTGTAGAACAGTGTATTTATTATAACGTGACACATTTTCTTGTAACTTGGTGCAAAAGAAGCCGCCAGCTCCCCCCTTCTGGGTGTCCTTCGTGCTCGACGAGGACGCAGCGGTTTGATCTGCGGCTTGGAGAGCTCTGGTGTTAATGCTGGCCTGTGATGAAACAGCTAATTAATGGCATGTGCCCTGCTGCCAGAAGACTGTGTGTGTGTGTGTGTGGTGTGTGTGTGTCTTCAGAGGGGGAAGGACAAGGATCCATGTGGGACTGCTGGCTCCAAGGCCAAACAGCCCTGCAGCCCATGCAGGGCTGGTGCTCCAGGCTCAGGCTGTGCCACGAGAGCTGACCCCTTCCAGGAGCCAGAGGCTGTGCTCAGAACTGCATCCAGCTCCTCTGTGGGACACAAAACCAACGAGCTGACTTTCACAGGAGATGAAGGTTGATCTGAACCTCACTCTGTGCCATCACCCCATCATCTCCTCCTTGCCTCGTGAGGTGCATCCCTCGAGGTTCCTGCCCGCAGGCGCTGCCTGCCTGGCTCCTGCACGCTGCCTGCGGCACAGCTCCTCCTTCCAGCAGTCCCGTGGCCTTTCACAGCCCAAGAACCCAGACAGAGGAGGTGATGATGTTCCTGTTTGTCTGAATTTTCTCTCCAAGTCTAAACTATTACTTCAGGGCTCCTCTCTGGCCTTGAGAGCGCGAGTCTGGCCCCTTATCATGGGACAGGCACCCGAGGGTACCACGAGCAGGGTCAGCCCGGGAGGACGGCTGGTGCTTTGTCTACGTGCAGCCCTACAGGAAAAACAAAATGCCGTGTTCAGAGTAGTAAACTGGGATAATCCACCTGCGTAGTCTGGAGGCAAACAACGTCTTAAACTTCAGCCCAGCCTGGTCCCGTGGTGGTCTGGGCAGAGGGTGTGCAGTGGCTGCAGGGGTACCCACCGTGCTGGGAGCTCATGGTGGGAGCAAACCTGACGCTTGAGATCACAGAGCCCCAGAGCAAACGGGGCGTGCTGACAGCTCTTTGTTCTCCTCGGTTTTGTGGCCCCTGAAGCTTTGCTGTGTTGTCCCCCAAGGTGGTTTTTGGTAACAGCCCCCTTGCCGGCACGTGCGGTAGCGGGGCCAGCGTGCTGCGGCTGCCATGGGGCAGTGGTTTCCTTCTTTGGGGGAAAAGGCTTAAAGCTCATTTTCTTTCAGAATTGGAGAGTTTGGGATATACTTAGGAGGGTTCATTTCTCACACTGGTGGTCAGGTTGCTAAATTATTTTTGACAGCCACGTGTAATGATATACAAATGGGAAAGTGATGGAGTAGCAGAAAATTGACTGGCAAGGGCAGCATAATGTAGTTAGAGAGCAATACTTACTGAAAAGCCGTGGAGACTAGGGCAGCGTTCCTGGAGCAAACGAGTAGTAGGACCACAAGCAGGCTGTGAAAACAGTAATGATACGACTCTGTGACCTTTAAAGCTACTTAGGGCATTCAAATGCTGTGAATTTTCAAGGGTCTATAAAATTACACAAACCGGTCACGCCTGTGACTTTCCTCCTAGGTTTGTGCAGTATTTAAACAATTTGAAGGACCCTGAAATGCTTCACAAAAGGAGGAATCGAGGGTTGCTCGTGTGCCTGCCTTGCAGCATGCAGCAGACCTTGATGACCAGCTATGGAGAAGGGACGAGCAGGTCTGGGGGTGGCTGTGCTGGATCTGCCCTGACACTGCCCTGAAGTTCAGCATCCCCTTGGAAAGGCAACACCTCATGGGCTGTGGGTGTCCCAGGGCTGAGCCCCACGGCTCTCCCAGCCAGGCTTCTGCTCGCCCAACCTGGGATGTGTGATGCTCTCCAGGGTGGTAAACGGGCATCATGGTAGGAGCTGAAGGGATTGGAAGCCATCGTTTTCTGCTCAGCCCATTCTCTGGGCAACACTACTGTTTAATAATGTCAGTCACACGCGAGGTGCAGGGCAGAGCCGAGGTTGGGCTATTGAAATGATACTTGCGTGTGCCAAGAAAACAAACAGAAAGGGCCAGTCAAAGCTTTTCAGTGTCATTGACACCCTCGGACGTGCCAGAGCCCGGAACAAAGCCCACATTGTCGCGGAGCACAGCCTGCGAGTCTGTTCGGAGCGGGCAGATGTGGGGTTGCCCACCCTGCTGTGCCGCGGCCAGTTGGCCACGTGGGGTCCTTTTCAAGGTGGGTGGCAAGACACGTCCTCCTGGGCAGCCCGGGGCTTTCTGCTGGGCAGGGAGGGTAAACAAAATGTGGCCTCCGTGTCCCCGTGCGTGCCAGGGGTGGCAAATGGCCAGGCACTCGAGGGGGGGATGCTGTAAGGGCAGGGGTGGGGAGAAGCTGTTTGGCAGAGGGAACTTCAGCTCTGCCTCTGTGGTGGGCAGCAGTGGCATCAGGACACTGGCCCCAGCGGCATGTGACCCAAGTGTTTTTGGACACGTTGCTGCAGATCTTGTCTGTTCACCCCTAAAAAGTACCACATGGAGACCTGGAGCTGAGCAAGCTCTGGAGGAAGAGCAGCAGCAGTTCATTGAGGTAGCCCAGGGATGGACACACGGTGGTGCTCGGGCTGGGCTGCAGCCCTTGTGCCATGTCCCGTTCTGCTGCCCTCACCAGTCCCTCATCTACAAATGGAGGATAATGTTTCATCTTCTGGGAGCAGCTGTGGTCTGTTATTTTGTGTGTGCATGTGTTGCCCATCCCGGCAAGGCTACAACTTCTCTTGAAGCTCCTGGGCATGCCAGAAATGCAGGGAACGTGCCGCTGTTCAGGGGCACCGGGTGTCGGTGACCGTCAGGTGCAGCCTCGGGTCCCTGTGGGTTTGGCTGCTTTACTCCATCATGGTACGCGCAGCAACGGGAGCAAGGCAAGGGTTAAACGGGGCCCCACTGAGAGAGGGAAATAACCAGAGTGGCAGGGAGTGGAGGGAGCCGTGGGGTCCCTGCTCTGTGACGAGCGCTGGGCTCCAGCTGCCTCCCATACATATGCTGCTCATTTTTCATACTGAACACAGCTGCCGCCAGCATCTCTTCCCTACCACTGTTCCTGCCAGTTTTATGAGAAAAGAATAAAGAGGGGAAACACAGAACTGCAGAGGTTCATTTGCCAATTGTCAGGCTGCCGGTGCATCAGAAATAGAGTCATCGCTCTGCTTCCTCTGCCGCGGCACCGGCACCTTTTCATTAGCAGCGTTATTTGTTCACGGCACCCCCAAGCTGCTCTCCTTTTTAGAAGAAGGGACCTGCTGCTGTTCCCGTTTTTTGTTTTGTTGGTTTTTTTTTTTCCCAGGGGGGTTTTGGCTTTGATTTGCTCGCTCCACGGGTGGGGGGGAGGGG
>WTSP01023070.1:0-18381 GCA_025331215.1 Actenoides lindsayi
CCGCGGCCCCGTCAGGGGAACCGAGCGCCCCCGGGAGCGGGCCTTGGGCGCAGGCCGCCTGCTGCACGGGAGGCGCTTCTTGGCAGCGGAGCTGTCGCGGCTTGGCGAGCCGGGAGCCCTCTGGGGACCTCAGGCTTGTAGCGGGGACCGGCCGGGGTTGATTTTCCCTTTCCTGTTCGCTCGGAGGACGAGCCTCCCTTTGCCCCAGCTAAGCGGGGTTCCCTCCCTCTCCTGAAGCCCTTGTGGCCTCTGCCCTGCGCTGGCAAGGCTCTTTCTCCCTCTGGAAAAAACAAGGGGGGGTAGAAAACACCGGCGGAGAGGCTTTGTAGTTGGCAGCTTTGGGGAGAGGGACCCCAGCCGAGGTGCTGCAGGTCAGGGCAGGTCGGGGCTGTGACCCGTGTGGAGGGCAGCAGCCGTCTGAGCAGCTGCCGTGGGGTTGGTGTTTGTCTCCTTGCTACTGCAAGCTCTTTCTTGCCCCTACGCAAGGTGTTTGCAAAGCCAGGGGGCTCTGGTATTTTTAACTGGTTTTTGAAATAGGGCCGAGAGTCCTCTGGAACCCCCATTCAGCACATCATCTCTGCGGCCTGCAGGGTAAGAGTCTGGTTAGGGTGACACTGCACTGCCTTTCCAAAGCTATCACTCAGTGATAGGGTTTTTTTTATGGTGTAAGTTTATGTCAGAGAACAATCAGTTCTTTTGCCTGAGCTCTTCCTACACCCCAGCCTTAGTGTTTTGTGTCTTTTGAAGTGTTTGGGCCAGGAGGGCTTTACCAAAGACTCTTTTAGCTGTGTTTCTTCAGACAGCAATTAGGCAGTGGGGTTTTGTAAATCCATTTGCTGGCTGCCAGAGGGTAGTGTTGGCAACAGCAGTTTTCTTACTCTAATTGAAGCATGAATGCCTTGTCTTTCTTAGAGCCGAGGAGTTTGAATTCATATTTAAATATGTTAATATGCATATGTAAATGTACATTTAAACTACTGGTGGAAACTTAATGCACTGAGCATTGCTTAGAATTATTCTGAGAAAACCTTACACCTTGGAGCTTTCCAATTACGTCTTCTGGTTTCAGAATATCTACTAAAGGTGCATGGATCTGACACAGGAAGAGCGTTCCTTTGGAACTGCTGGATTTTATTTCTTTATTGACAAGGAATTCCAGGTTCCTGTGCACTTTCGACAGCTGCCTTTGGGTTGAGAGAACAGGGCTTGGGCTGGTACCTGCCATCTGTGTTCATTGTGAAAGTGTTCTTCAAAGGGGGCTGCAGAATTGAAAAGAACTACCTACTGTTACCCTCAAATAGCATAACATTTTCATTTCTCTCCATCACGAGCTGCAAGTCAGAGAGAGGTCAGGCTTTTAATGAGGCATTTGTATAAATGTTAATTCCATGTATCTCTATTTTCACAGCTCCGAAGAGATCGCTTTCTAGTTAAAGATGGCTGCTGATACCTCTGTTGAAATACTGCAGAAAGTCCTGGAGAATGAAATACTTCAGACTACCAAGGTTGTGGAAGAACATCTGGATGCTGAAATACAGAAGCTGGACCAAATGGATGAAGATGAATTGGAGTGCCTTAAACAAAGGAGGCTTGAGGCACTAAAAAAGGCCCAGCAGCAGAAACAAGTAATTCCTGTAGTGAAAACTCTTGATGTGTAAAGTGTAACAGAGTTTTTTGGAAATCCTAGGGAAACTGTGTATGTGAACTAAGTGTTTTGGGGTTGCTTGGTTGTTTTTCTTCTTCCTCGCTTTTCTGTGGTTATTCATTTTAAATGAGCCAGGAAACCAAGTGTCTGTCCGTGTGGGCGTGCTTTGTGTTTTTGAACAGGAGGAGAGAAGAGCCTCTGTGGTTGTTCACCAGAAAGATAGGATAAAGAGTCTTGTACAGAGATCTGAGTGCATCCGTGGTCACTGAACGTAGCCATTTGGAAGCACAAGCCTTATAGGCCACCTAATTGTAAGCCTTTAAGCTTCTGAATTCTGGAGATTGTTGGTTATGGCCTGTGAGTGGCACGTGCTCTTCTCTTGAGGTATTTTGCACAAGAATGTTACAGGGTCTTTCCTTGTTCCTAGATTGGAATTGTTTGTCCTGCTCCTTCTTGCCCCACTAAATGTTGTCTTTATGTGGCTGCTCATTTCTTCTCGCAGGAAAGAAATTCTGCTTTGGATACCTCATGTTAAACTGTAGTCTTTGTGCCCCCCCAAACACGTTGAGAACATGGTTCTCACCAAATTTGTGGTAACATAGAATCATAGAATTGTCAGGGTTGGAAGGGACCTTAAAGATGATCCAGTTCCAACCCCCCTGCCATGGGCAAGGACACCTCCCACTAGCGCAGGTTGCTCAGAGCCCCATCCAACCTGGCCTTAAACACTTCCAAGGATGGGGCTTCCACCACCTCTCTGGGCAACCTGTTCATATAGCGTGAGACCTGAGTTGTAAGTAGGGAACCCGTAGGTTTTGTATCTTCCTTCATCTAAGCAAACCTAAGAAAGGAGGTGACTGGGCTCCAAAGAAATGCTCTGGCTGTGGTGGAACCCACGAAAGCTAATGCTGTGCTTTGAAACAGAAACACAGTAAAATGTCACCTTGTGGGATGCTGGAGAACAGACAGTGCTAACAGCTTCGATCCTCTAAACCCAGAGGAAGTGGCACGTTCTTTAATTGTCTTCAGAAGTTCTGTTTCTATTTGATTCTAGGGTTTTCCTTTTTCAAAAGTCACAGCACGTGGATGTTCTTGCCTGTGAACGTGTGGTAGCTCTCGTGCGAAAACTTGTTCGTGTCCTTTGATCTTAAGTCACTGTCCTGATGCATTTTCAGATGCAGATTGGAAGTAGGATGCTACTCCATAAAAGTAATACTCTGCCACACTCTTCTGGAATAGGGTTGGGGTTTTTTTTTTCCTCCAAGACAAAACTGCAAGATCAAGAACGGTGACTTATCTAATTTATTTATTTTTTCCCCTGCAGAAAACTAAAGGATTTTATGAAGTTCTGTCACACTGCTCTACTTCTAATCATTTAGCTTAGTCTGTACTTGTTTTAATACACTACAATTAACTTTCAGTATTGTAGAAACTGATTGTTTGGGTTTTTTTAGGTGAATTTGTTGAAAAACATGGATAACCATAAAAGATGAGCTTTTTCTAAATGGCCACTTAAATCAGGCAGGTTTTTGAAGTTGCCTGTAGATTTTAACGTGTGAAATTCAGTTTCTCCATACATTTTATGAATCCATTTTACACGTGTGTTTTCTGACTGGTTTTCTGGAAGCCTGGCTTATGTTAACGTGTCTTCAGTGTATATTTGATAGATAAACATCATCTCTTGCAGGTGAGTTAGCAGGCTTTGTTCTCCCTGGTATTTTCATAGAGGGGGAAAAATTAGAAGACATCTGTTTAAATAGATGTAAAGTCTTGAATCACTTTTTAAACGAGACTTCTTTGAGTGTACAAAAAACATTTCAGAGGAAGTAGCCAAAGCTGTCAATTAGCAGTTTAGTAAACACTGGGAATTGAACTAGTCTGCTCAAGAGGCTGCACTGCAAACATTTGTGCAGATCTGTATGAGAGATGCATTTCTAAATGAGTAAGGAAGCCTCACTGCTCAGCCACCTCTCTGCAGTTGAGAAAGAGGCAACCCAAAAGTGCTGTCTTGCTTACTGGCATTTGTGCATTGTCAAAACAGAAAAAGAGGGGAAATAATTTGTTTCTCCTTCGATTACTGTATAAACTGGATTTCCACTGCAGCTCCCTTCTTTTTTTCTTAAAAAAACATAGATTTTGCATGACAGGTTCAGGACTAATGAACCCAGACTAATGATTTCCTCTTATGTTTTCCAAAAGGAGTGGCTTTCGAAAGGACATGGAGAATACAGAGAAATCCCAAGTGAGAGAGACTTTTTCCAAGAAGTCAAAGAAAGTAAAAACGTGGTTTGCCATTTCTATAGAGATACAACCTTCAGGTATAGTAAATAAGCTAAGCTCAAGAGACCTTTTGTTTATAGTTGTCTATAAACATAATATTCTTTTGTTATTTCAAATCCCACAATTAAATAGACATTTTCAGAAGTGTAATATTCCAAACTTCAGTCCTTTCTCAAGACATCTGGGTTTTTTACTTTTTTTTTCCCATTAGTTATTCAGAACATGATTTGACAACAATTACTCTGTTACATAGTCAATTAGAATATAAACACTTAACTTCTTTGCCACTATTTGAGAGAGTGCTGCGTTTCATTATTGATTTTAGTTTGAGGCAGCCACGTCTGTCAATGCAGTGACCCACACAGGAGCAGCATTTCAAAAAGATCACTTTGGTTATTCCAGACAGAGATATTCTGGACAGTTCTGGAAAATGAAAATATAAACAAAACCTTGTCTAGGCATCCTGAGAATTTAACCTTTTACTTTGAAAGGATCTGTGGATACCAGTTGCAGCTGCTTTCCCTCTGTGCCTTGTTGATTATGTCACTTTTTTTTAGATCTGAGAATGTCCTCACTCAGAATAGTAATCTAAAATCAAATCTTCCCTTTCTTGGAACGATTTCAGGAGTTCTGGGCTGTGGGGTGTCCCTTAATGGATCTGTTTCAACATCTTCTGTTAAAATGCAGTTGCAAGGAGTAATTTGTCGAAGGAGGAGCCCTTTGTCCTTTTTGTGGTTGGTTGGGGTTTTTTTTTTCCTCCCCAAGGTGTTATGTTCCCTAGCTTATGGAACATAAACTGAAACAGCTTCAATGTCAGAAATGGAGAGAGGTCAAAGCTGGATTTTGCAGCGAGATATCAGCATCCTATGATTTCTAAATTAAATGTTTAAGCTTCAGAAATACCTGAAGCAGGCTGGCTTTTACTGAAAGAAGCTGGAAGACTGTCTCTGTAAATAAAGTAGCTTAGAACAGGTTTGGGTTGTTTGGTTCTTGTTTCTTGAACCAACGAAATCTCTAGACTCAGGAAGGAGAAAGAACTCTGAGAAAAAAGAAGAAAGAAAAGAAAGTTTTTTGTAACATGTGTCATGCTGCTAACCAGCTTGAAGGCAGCGTGTCTGGTTTAACAGGCCACAACATCCAGTTGGTTTCATCCTTGCTCACTCCAGCTTTTTGATCTGCTTGGCAGTCCTTTTGAGTTACAGGACAGTCACACATCACAGAGTTCATGCAGCTAAGCCAAACCACGTACAAGAAGATAATCCAGAAAGTGGAGATTTGTGGACTTGTCACCTGCAATCTCTGCCATCTAACGAAGATTTTGAGCAGTTCACATTACTGTCCCTCAGCTGAGAAAAGAAGAATTGTATTCTCACCCCCATTCCACTGCAACACAACAGTGAAATATTTTTGCCTATAGCATTGCTGAAGAAGTCTGTGCAAATAACTTCTTTTTTTTTCTTTTTGTTTTGTGTGTGTGTGATTTTTTGTGAAATGAGTTGCTGCATCTCAGGTGTGGAAGCAGTGGCTGAAAAAACCTGAAGTGCTGTAACGTGTTGACAGTATTTTTCTGAAGACATGAAGTTCATGATAGAGATTTTTTTTTTTCCAGCTGACAGGTGGTGTAGCTAGAGCAGGAACAATAGAAGTCAGAGAGGAAATTCCATCAATAAATGCAGACCTCAGGAAATGAGAGAGGCTTTCATGTGTGTTTTGGAGTAATTAGGAAGAAATTGGAGAAATGGATGGTGTAATTTTCCAATGAAGATGCTCCAGGCTGCTACTCTATTAGTCATTAAATCCAGCAACCTTTGAAACACAGTTTCTGTTGAAACTAAATTCTTAATTACAAAGCTCATACCTGAGGAATAGACATGCTAGAACTAGCACCTTACTCTTCAACTTTCTCTAGAAGAAATATTTGTCAACTTACTGATTCTAACACTCGATGTCCTTTTTTTCCCCCCCCCACAGGTGCCAAATAATGGACAAACATTTGACTGTATTGGCAAAAAAGCACGTTGAGACCAAGTTCTTGAAATTAAATGCTGAAAAATCTCCTTTCTTGTGCGAGAGACTGCGCATCAAAGTAATTCCCACTCTAGCTCTAGTAAAAGATGGCAAAACACAAGACTATGTTGTGGGCTTCACTGATCTCGGCAACACTGACGACTTCACTACAGAGACCTTAGAATGGAGATTAGGCTGTGCAGACATAATTAATTACAGGTAATGAATTGGGGTTTGATTGGTTTATTATCAGTTACGGCGCGAGGAGAACGTGTTGGCGTAAAATTTTGTCGCTTAAGACACGTGAGAGTTTAATCCAGTTATTTCATGTGTACTTTGGCAAGGGAAAGGAAGAGTCTTTTTGTCAAAGTATTGAGACATTATAATGAGCGTGATGTTGTCCTTTTTGTACAGTAACAAAACCAGATAGTTCTTGCCACGAGGTATACAGAGTAGCTATGCTGCTTTGGTATGGCCTCTGAGGCAAACATCTAATGTAACCCTTTCTAAATCAGCTGTAGGTGCTTACACATCACAGTTGCATTGCAGTAACATTTGAGTATTTTTAATGCACTTCAGGGAAGACTCAGCAAGTCATCTTTAAACTGTCTATTAGAGAATTCTAGAATGGCTTGAGTTGGAAGGGACCTTAAAGATCATCCAGTTCCAACCTCCCCTGCCATGGGCAGGGACACCTCCCACTAGAGCAGGTTGCTCAGAGCCCCATCCAGCCTGGTCTTAAGATCTTAATCATTTACAAGAACTTCCTGCTTTGCTTCCCAGTGTGACTAAAACATAATCTGTATCTTTTTAGCTTAATTTTGCTCTTTAGTTTTGAATGTCTTTGTTTCATTTTGTTTTATTTGAAACTTCATTATCTGAATTTATTCAATGTCTAATATGCAAATCTTGGCAAGAAGTTGTATCTTAAAGGCAAAGAAGCTACTGTTCAGTGTAGCTTAGTAGCTGGTGAACTTCAGATTAAATGACTGAAATGGGAAATTGATAATTCCCATAGATGGGAGACACCCATCTATGTACAAGGGTTGCATTTCCACACTGCTCTGAATGTCATGTCCTAGAAACAGTTGTGTTCCTTAAACACGTGGGTAGCAGATGATGAAAAGTTAGACTGTATTTAGGGGGAAAACTGTTCAGGTCACATTGTTTGACCCAAATCAAAATTCAGGTAGCTTATTGACTTATTACTGACATGTAATTAACTAGCAATCAGTGGACTGTACATTTAGGATCAATATCAGCAAAATGTTAATACCTACACATTTCTAAATGCCCTTCTATAGCTCATTCCAGAAAGTTCTCATTGCTTGCTCACTGACACTTGAATGCAAACTCCCCACAGGCCATGCAAGTGAAAGAATCCACACACCTTTTCCTGATCAAGGGGAGGGGATTCCCCTCTTTCCACACCCCCCCCCCTTACTGTAGGAGATGTGGGTGCTCCAGCTTTATGTGAACACCTACAGTTCCAAACAACCACAATGCTACTTAAGGTGGCTTTCAGGAGTAGGGGTTGTGTTCTCTTACGGTGTTTTCCTGGAGGATCAGGTAATTAGAGATGCTGCTTGCTGTCTGCATGAATATGGCTTTAATCAACACGTCTTTTCTTCTTCACAATCTCTTTTCTTCTAGTGGAAACTTGATGGACCCACCTTTTCAAAGCCAAAAGAAATTTGGAACAAGCTTTACAAAGTTGGATAAGAAGACCATCAGAGGAAAGAAATACGATTCGGATTCGGATGATGATGACTAGAAGAACAGCTTAATGTATTTGTAAATCATCTTTTGTTTATGCTTGGTACATTTCTAAGGATGTTTTTTATAAAGCTTACTGCTCTTCATGACATCTGCACATAATGCTCATTTTTCTATACAGTTTTATACAACTGAGTCATAGCAGAAAAAAAGCTTAAATATTATTTTTTTTCTCTCCTCTTTTGGAAGCCATTTGTATTTCAGAAATCTGAGTCATTCTAACTAAATAACGTGGCAAACGATGAACTTTGTCTTAAGTGTAAGTTCATGGAGTATTTTGAAGTAACTGTTAGAAACAACCGTACCAAGGCAGACCAAAGGTCCCTCTGGCCCAGCGTCCGGTCTCGGTGGCCAAAAGCAGATGCACAAGGAAGAGTAGAAACAGGGTGAGCAGACAGCAGTGCTTCCCCAGAATATACTCTAAGCAAGCTGTAGCTGAGGGAACTCTGTATCTGAGAGCATTTGCTGGTTAAAATAGAAGGAAAAGTCCCTTTAAATCCTCATAGTATCCTGTCAGCCACACCATATGGCACAGAGTCCACAGTTTAACTCTGGTGTGGGAAGAACTACTTCCTATTGTTTTCCTGGAGTCTGACAGTTCCTTTTTTTTTTTGCCTAATTTTCTTTATTAAAGGAGATGATAAACACCTTCTTAAAAAATCTTTCCCTAGTGGTTCTTCTTCCAGTTACCTTTTTGTTTTTATTACTGACATTATCAGCAAAGCACCACAAAATTATTAGTGGAGGAAGCGTGCGTTTTAACAAATGATTGCTTGTCTTATGGTGCCATATGACATTGAATAGTTTAACTACATTGCACTCTTACGTTGTAAAAACAGTCATGACTTCTGTGAATTCTGAAATAGGTGGTCAAGAGCCCTTTGCCCACCTATGGATGCTGCGTGTCGAAGCTGTCACAGCAGGTGACAGCACCTAGCAACAAGCATATTGAAAACAGCCTTGTTCATGGGTTTGTATAATTCTGTGGGTTTGAGCGTGTGGGGTTTGTAGCAGATCAGAGAATCATAGAATGGTTTGGGTTGACCTTTAAAGGGCTGCAGTGACAGAGCAGGATGTGCTCAACTAGCTCAGGTTTCTCAGAGCCCCATCATAGAATTATCAGGGTTGGAAGGGACCTTAAAGATCACCCAGTTCCAACCCCCCTGCCATGGGTAGGGACACCTCCCACTAGAGCAGGTTGCTCAGAGCCTCATCCAGCCTGGGCTTGAACACATCTAGGGATGGAGCATCCCCAACTTCTCTGGGCAACCTGTTCCAGTGTCTCACCACCCTTGGAGTCAAGAACTTCTTTCTAATTTCTAATCTAAATCTCCCCTCTTCCAGTTTGAAGCTCTCACCCCCCATCCTGTCACTACAAGCCCTTGTAAAAAGTCCCTCCCCAGGTTTCTTGTAGGACCCCCCAAAGAACTGAAGGGCCATAAAAAGGTCTCCCTGGAGCCTTCTCTTCTCCAGGCTGAACACCCCCAAATCTCTCAGCCTGGTCTCAGAGCAGAGAGGTTCCAGCCCTCTGATCATCTTTGTGGCCTCCTCTGAACCTGCTCCAACAGGTCCATGTCATTCTTGTCTTGGGGGCTCCAGAACTGGATGTAGTACTCCAGGTGGGGCCTCACAACAGTGGAGCAGAGGGGGAGAATCCCCTCCCTCAACCTGCTGCCCACCACTCACTACTGATCAGATACTGTGGTCTGAGGATTTGAAGCCCAAACCAAGCAGCTGTATTTTTGCAGAGAGAATAAGAGCGAAATCACCCTCTGGAGACACCACCAGATTTCTTACACCCTAATCCTCTGTTAGTCTGATCTGTTACATGTTTATGGCGATGAAAATCACCGTTGTGGTCCTGTTTGGGGGTCCCAGCTCCAACCAAAGGCCCTTTTGCAGGGTGTGACCCGTCAGCCTGCAGCATACCCCTGCTCTTCAAGGAGCAACTTCAGCACTTAACTGAACCATCTACATTAAGAAGCAGGTCAGTGCAGTCAGCTTCTGTAGTCAACAGCAAGACATGGGTATCTTCAGACAGTGCCAGGCTGTCTGGGGACCCAAGCTGGCTTCTGTGGGGCACCCTTCTGGTTTCATTGGCTGAAGAGGGAGCGTGGGGTGGGATTTACCTCACTACGTGCTAGCAATGTGGTATCCAAGCCTGAAATCATGAGGCAGGTCCTGTCTCCACCTCCCTTCACTACAGAGAGAACCTACACTTCCAACACATTCTGAACCACTATGCTTCCAACCTTTTCTGAACCACTACTCTTCCAACCCTTTCTGAACCACTACTCTTCCAACCTTTTCTGAACCACTACTCTTCCAACCATTTCTGATCAGGTTGAAACTTGGCCCAAGAAAAGGAGGAATAAAGGGGATGGGAGATCAATGACACGCCTCGGGGTACGATGTGCTGGAGTTCACAGGAGCCCACGAGGTCCTGACCCCATCTCCTGACTCCCCGTCCCATGGCTTGCTCTAGTGAGACATGAGAAGGTAATTCTAAGATGATATTCAGGTTATGACCACACACACTGATGACATTTTGCTCTTTTGCACACCCATGTGACACCAGACCTCCAACCATTGTATTCTGCTCTGTCCTTCCAGTTCCCTCACAGGGCAACAGCCTCTTTAATCCACACTAGGTCTGCACAGGACGGAGAGCAGTGAAGGAAAGAAACCTTGTGGCATTAGAGAAAGGCAAGCTGTGATTGATGCCTGCAATACTGAGCCCACAAATCACAGAGCTCAGTGCAACTCCTATAATTTCAGTGAGAAATAAGAAGTGAAACATTATGCCCATGTCACATATGATGGCTCTTGGAATAAGACAAACGCTGTGCAATCAGTTTAGACAGCAGGACACAGGAGAGAGGCCACCCACTGAGATTATAAATATGGGGCACCCCAGTCTGTCTGTTCCCAGTTCTGGGTGTCTGGAGTGACAGCAGCAATGGGAAGCAGACTGCAGCATCTGCCCCAGGAGACTCCGGGGAGAATACAGCGAAAGGCAAAGCATCTCTCCCCGATTTAATTGCTTCCAAGTGTTTTCCATTCTCTCTGTACAAAGATTTTGTCTGAGCCAAGGCTCCTTTCAGGTCAACAGGACATAAACTTTGTGACTGACTTTAATGAGATTTTGTTCATGCTCTGAAGAGTAGAGCCTGTGCTGAGTAAAGCTTGAGTGCTCCCCGTTCCCATTTACTCTTCCTCCTTCAAATGTAGCTCTCGCCCCTCGAGAGGACTCCTTGGCCTGTGAAATTTTGGACAGAAAAGGGAACAACTGTCCTGGGTCCCATCTGTGGTGCCTGGACACCCACGTGTCTCCCAGATGAGGTCCTGCAGGAGGAGAAATGATTTATTTGTAACTCCTACTAGACCTGAACCCAAGTTTTACTGTGTTTGACAGCAGCGTCTCGAGGAGTTTAAGCAGAATAATGTCCCCTCTCCCCATACCACATGCAAAGAGAAGCCTCACACAAAAATACAGCATCTGGGAGGGAGACAGAGGATGGGCTCTTCCTCTTCCAGTGAGGGCATGGAAGTGGAGGCATTGAGATAACCTGGGAAACCTTTTCATGGATCCAGCCTGGGGAGGAGACAGGCAGAACCAAGTCGCTGCCCTAGGGCAGAGCTGCAGCTCAGCAGATCCCCTGGTGCTACGCTGGGGAGGTGAAGCTGAGTTCTCCCTGCTCCATCCTTGCTCCCCCTTGCTCTGCCGGACCCGCTCTCAGCGCCGGTGCTGCAGGGCAAGGGTGCAAAGGGTGCAGGAAGGAGATGGAGTCATGGTTGTGTGAGGGCCTCGGGGGCTGGCTGCTCTGTTCATCAACTTCATAAATACCTTCGGGGTTAAAAGAGTAATAAAGTAATGCAGGCCAAGCCCAGGCTGCCCTTCTGCACTTTCCACTTTGCTAGCCGCTTTATCCTGCCTTCCCGCAAAGCCGGCTCGCTTTGCCCTGACCTTGGAACGCGGCAGCTCTCTTCAGCCTGGCAAAATTAAGATGATTTGTCCCCCTTCACGTTCCCGCATTTGCTTTCGCTGCGCTCCTCCAATCTGTTTGCTGCGAGCTCAGGGCTCCCTAATTGTATTCCAATGGAGACAAACCTCATGATTAAAGCTCAAGACGGGAGCCTATCCGGGCTTCGGCAGCACGGGAGTCGGGGACCCTGAAATTGCAAACTCAATCTTTCTGATGGATTTAATTTGGGGATCTGTTTTGTCACCCTCGTGGTGGGTGCAACAGCAACTCCCGCCCCGCCTGCCCCCTCCTTCTCTCACTCCTCCTGGCAATTTCTCCACTGCTTAAAAATATTCAGTGAGGCTACATCAAAGTGAATATTGAGACTTGTATTATTGTTGCCAGGGGTGACATTAGATGAGAATTATATGAAACAATAAGGGCGCTGGAGTATAATCCATTTGACATTTGGAACATGTTCCCAGCGCTCTGTGCTCCTCGAAACATTCACACAACAGAACTGTCTTCATTTTCATCACAATATTTGTGTGCATGAGTAGATTTATCTCTCTTTTATTTCTCTGTCTGGTCATTCTCTGCAAGGCCAACGAAAAATAAAACCTCACTTCTGGGGCCGCTGCCCTGTCCAAGTATCATTTTTGCTTATTTATACCCAGAGGACAAGGCGGGCAGTGAACTGGGATCAGCATAAGGCTGGTCCAGCCATTGGACCAGTGCTCATTGCTCCTGTGCAAAGCCATCAAGCTCCAACCCTTCCACCCCTGCACTCGCACGTCCTGGGATAAGGTCTGAATTTGGGGGTGAAAAAGTCAAAGAGGCCCACGCAAAACAATTTCTGTTCAGAATTGCAGCGGGATGGCAGAGGCAGACAGTGACAAGTGTTCCTGACAGCTCGGCCAACACAGCCCTGAGAGACTCGGGCACAGAGTGGCACAATCCCTCCCGTGACTCTTCCCTCCCTGGAGCACAGATAGGTTTTGCTTCTACCACCCTGGCACAGCCGCCAAGTAAAACCCAAATTCCCCTGAATTTCCAAAGATTTGAGAAAATGTTTTCAACTTCACAGCCCGAGCACATCTAGGAGGAAGCATTTTAGACTGTGGTGCTCATTTCCATCCTCGTTACCCAAGGAATTTGCACAGGAAGCCAAAGCAGGTCACAGAGCCTTGTTCCCACTGGGTGATGGTGATGTGGGCACCGAGCTTTGCTCCTTCCTAGAGCCCACCTTAATTGTCGCTCTTTCTCCAGCTCTACATCCAAACACTGATATTTTTAGGAATAAAAGCCTGTGCTCCTCAAAAGCATCATCACTGCGTTCACAGAATCACAGAACGTTCGGGGCTGGAAGGGACCTCGAAAGATCATCGAGTCCAACCCTGCTGCCAGAGCAGGATCACCTAGAGCAGGTCACAGAGGAACAGATCCAGGGGGGTTTGGAATCTCTCCAGAGAAGGAGACTCCACAACCCACAGGCAGCGAGTCAGCTCTAAGCATCCGTGTGTCCGCGCAAACCCGGCACAGACACCAAACGCTCCTCCTCCACAAACTCGACCCCCGTATTTCCAAGTAATTATCTCAATTACGGATTCAGCGGGATCATCTTCATTCGCTTGCCGGGTTCCCCGGGCACGGTCTCTTTCCCCTGTCTCTGCCATATGCTCAGCCCCTGCCCGACGCGCTCGCTCGCAGCTCAACTCTTAATTCCTTACGACCACCCAGCAATTGAGCTGTGAAATTACCCCGCACGGCACCGAGTCGCTTTTCATGTGGAAAACAGGCAATATTGCATCTTAAAGAGATACAACGCAGAACGTACAGCACGGGCTGGACGTCCCAGAGGTTTTTAAAGCACTGGGGGTTACTGGTAATTTTGAGATCTGCAGGTTTTCGGTTCTTGTCGTGTCTGAGAGAGAGAAAAATGTGGGGCAAGCCAGAGCAGGCAAATTTACATCCCAAGATCACAACGGTGAAGTCTTCAGCATAACTGCATTAAAAATGTGTTTATCCCTTAGAATATCTCTGCTTTATGCTATTTTCGCTTTCGAAATCATTATCTTGCCCTCTGAGCCGCGTGTTGTGAGTTATTTCCTCCGAGAACTGTGCATCCAGCCTGGAGATTCAGCCCGGGTTCGTTTCAAGTTTCCTGAAGGTTCATGAACTTGTTGGAGTGTCCGGGCTGATTTATGGGGCCGACGTGAACACGGGTGAGACTCATTTGCCTCTGCTTGAGATTCTGAGCTCGCTCTTGCTCAAACCTCAAAGTGAAGCTCACGGAACACGAACCTCCCTAAACTGCCAATGAATCAAAAGGTTTGTAAAAAATTTTTTCTCAAAATGAAACAGCGAGAGATCCCACGCGGGCTGTCCCTGCACTGATGATGTTTCCATCCTGGAAAACAGCAGTGGAAATGATTTTGCTGCAGGTTCGAACCACTGAAGGACTTGGTTACTCAGGCTGTGATTTACCTTGCTGCAGACGCTGGTTCTATCAGCATCAGTGGTTTTCTCGGCGGGGCTCGGGGACTTGTGCTCCTTGCTTTCCCTGCTGGGGTCCCCCTGACCAGATCTGGCCACGGCCACACAGGCACCGCCTTCTGGGTCGCTCCTGACCAAGAAGGGGAAGATACATCTGACCTGATTTATGGATGAGTCCTTCCAACAGGCTAACGAGAAAATGAGAGCTGCTCAGATGGCAAAAGTATGTTCACATAAAGAACACAATAGCAAAATAAAATGCCCTTTGGAACCAGAGGGTTAACACTTTCTGGTTTGGGAGCCACATATGACAACATGAAAATGTTAATGGTTTTCTCCCGATACAGAGATGTGCTGATGTGGTTTCTTTCCCACAAACAGCCCCAGAATGACAAACCAGTGCTGCTCCAAGGCAGAACTGACCATAGCCACTGACTGCACTGGCTTCCCCTGCACTGCTTTCCTTACACCTTGGCCCTTTTGATGATGAGTGACGCCAAAAGGTATTAAGTTCTCATATTGAGAATGGGACAGAAAGTGTTGGATGGGATCCACTACTCTACCAAAAAGGATGCTGGAGGGGCCTCGTTCCAGCTGCACCATCCCACCCCTCAGTCCCTGGGCAGTTAGTTGTCTGCACCTTACCCCCACCCCGCTGAGCCCACAGACAGACCACAACCAGGGAAAGATTTCCCCATCGAAATGTGCACGTTGAGCTTTCTACATGGAAGTGACTCCAGAAGATGCGGGGCAGGGCAAGGGTTGGCTTTCTAAGGTGAGATTAGCAGGAGCTGCTCCCAGCCCTGCCCGCCCTCATACAAGGTCCTGGTTCTGAAACCTTTGTACTGTCCTTTTAACGAAGTATGAAGATAATTAAATTCTGCAGTGTGGTTACACCTCAGTAAATATTGTCTATAAAAATCAATTGGCATTTACTGTACTTAATGTATAATAACGATTCTTATAAATCTAAATTATCCTTATAAATCTAAATTAAATGCCTAGGTTTAAATGTATTTAGGACATTTAATTAATAAAGTGTTACCAAATAACCATTACTAATCTGTTTACTTCAAGCCTGATTTCCATTTCCAAAGGATTTATTTCTCAGCAGCGTGTGTGGGAGGCTAGAAGTGAAAGTATGTGAAAGGGTTTTAAAAAGCTGCTGCAGGTACCAGAAATATTCAGAAATTGCCCAGGAAATTCCCTCATCTTCTCCCCCAAGGAGAAAACGCCGATGTGCTGGAACCAGGACTTTTCAAAGCAAAAGGTCCATTTTGACCCAGCTGTAATTTTAAGTGTTCAAAAAGTTTTCAAGGCTGAAACATCCTGATTTGACAGTTTCATAATTAAAAACTCTTGTTTCCCTGTTTGGACTGATTTTCCAATTAAAAATCTAACTTAAGTTCCAGAGAAAGAAAGCAATTAAGGATGAAAAGGTCAAAATCAAAAAGAACTGATCAAAATAAACCTTTTAAGTTAGATGTGAACACTACATGGATTACCCGATTGGGAAAAACACAGGTTTTTTACTTTTCCCCCTTGAACTTCTCTTCAAATTGACCTTCGCTGTGGTGTAAAGGGGAGAGTGGCTCACCAGAGGTCCATCAGGGAGCCTGTGAGAAGCAAGAACTTGAGGTCACCTCTTCTAAGTACAGCTGGGCTCAGCTGTTTTAAGCTGAAAACCCCAAATTCTGGTAAACTCAGAACATGCCATGAGCTAATGCTGAGTTCATTCACTTCCACTCGCTGGTTCCCTTCCCACTCTTCAATTTCCCTTATGAAAACATTGTGATGTTTTTATTTTGAAGTGGGATTTTATTACTCAATGTCTTTCCAGACAACTGAACAACAAAGACTTCGCCATCTCCCCCAAAACGAGGCAAATGTTTTGTTCAAGCCGGAGTAATTTCTTACTCAGTTTCCTATTGCTAAAAAGCAGGAGAAAACATAAACTTCATATCGAGCCAGCCCCCAAATATTCTGCAGTAGCCACAGGCAGCTCTGCTGCACAGCACCCGGCTGGACTCCAGTGGGTTATTCTGTCCTCCCACCATAATTAACATCCCCAGACTTCGCTCACAGAAAGGGTCAAATTCACTAAGTGTGGCGTGGTGCAGTTCTGTTGAACCAAGTACTTGATCTAATCCAGCGATTAATTTCGCTAAAAACATGCAATTATGAGCGATAAAAAAAAATCATTTTGCCGCCGCTGGAAACTGGCTGAGGCTGTTTCCACGCGTACCAGCAGCACCTGCCAGCACCTAGGCACAGCAGCTCTCCTAGGCCAGTCCAAGTTGACTCAAACCATGAGCCTTACACCTTTCAGAGCCCAGCTTTTCCCAGCGCAGCCGTGCGAGGGGAGGCACCGGTGCCAGGGTGAGCTCTTGGTACCCACCTCGGTAGGTGAAACAGGAAGTCCAAGCATGTTAAACTCAGCATCACAGAATCATTCAGGTTGGAAAAGTCCTCCAAGATCAAGTCCAACTGTCTACCCAACATTATCAGGACCGTTAAACCACAGCCTAAAGTACCACGTCTACATGTTGTTTGAACCCCTCCGGGGATGGTGACTCCACCCCCACCCTGGGCAGCCTGTTCCAAGGCCTCACCACTCTCTCAGGAAAAAATACTTTCCTAATGTCCAATCTAAACCTCCCCTGGCACAACTTCAGCCCGTTTCCTCTTGTCCTATCACTAGTTACTTGGGAGAAGACACCAACACCCACCTTACTACAACCCCTTTTCAGTTAACTGTAGAGAGCCAGAAGGTCTTCTCTCAGCCTCCTGTTCTCCAGGCTAAACAATCCCAGTTCCCTCAGCCTCTCCTGATAAACATGTCTCCTGATGAACATGTCTCCTGATGAACATGTCTGCTGATGAACAAGTCTCCTGATGAACATGTCTCCTGATGAACAAGTCTCCTGACATCTTGTCCTGATTCCTCACCAGCTTTGTTGAGACTCATTCCTTCACTCAGGGCATAAAGCAAGGTTTAGGTACTAACTAAGCCAGAGTTGAAGGTTACAGTCAGACACTCAATTGCAGTTGTTCTAGTGCATTTTAATTAATCAATCCCTCACACAAGTTGGTTTCCATTCCCAGGGTAGGCAGAGTGACTCCTTTCCAGGAACACTCCCGGCATCGTGCCTTGCAGAGAGCAATGGGTGAGAGACACCCCGACAGCCACGACCCCCCGGTGCCACCTCAGCCCCCCGCCCAGCTCTCGGCAACATGTGCTGGGGTGAATGAACTTCAGTGTCCCCTTCAACACCAAGTCTCAAACCGGGCCAGCACAGCCACCCCTTGTCCCATGGTTCAGCCACCATCCGCAGAGGTGCAAGCAGAGGACTGCAGGGTGTCCAGCTCCCAAAGGGCACTTTTGGCCACTGTCAAATTCGCCGTGGAAAGAGTAATAAAAAGGAAAACACCTTCTAGGAAGATGAGGCATTTTCCAGGCTGTCTATCTTTTTCCACTCGCTTCAGACCGAGTCTGGCAGATGGAACCAAGCCCAGTCCTGAAGAGAGAAAGGGGGTTGAGGAACTATTTTAAAAGGGAGCCTGGCATCTCTGCCTGAACAACTGCTCATCTCTTGGAGCGACATTTGACTTCATCTCTCTTAACTACTTTGACAGTCTCTCAGTGGGTTTTTCTTCTGATTGGGATAATTTATTTGTTTTCATGCTAAGTTTTATTGCTTATTGATTTTTCCAAGTCATTCTGAACTCACATCAGTTTTGATCTGCTCGAGGTAACAGAAATCATTCTGCGGAAGACGCGCCGTGTAAAATCTTATTGCCAGCCAGACTAAAATCTACAAACGCTGTTAATTACTGTGATTACAATCCCCTCAGATGACAAATTCACACCTATTGTCCCTCCATTGCACCACATGAGCCCCAGCTCAAGGAATTCAACCACTCCAGATTCAATGAGTACATCACGTGCCAAGGACAAGCATCCAGGCTGTCACTTCCACAAACTCCAGCGCTTTGGATTCCCCCAGCAGTCCTCTCATGAAGGCTGAGGAAACATGACAAACTCTTCATGCCATGCTCCTGCTTTTTTAATGATTTCCAGTTATTTCAACCCGACTTGAGTCAAAAAAGGAAACGAGCAACAAATCATAGTGAGAGGACTGGAGGGAATGGATTAAAACTAGAGAGAGGTCGATTCAGGTTGGACAGTAGGAAGAATTTCTTCCCCAGGAG
>WTSP01023070.1:18481-31281 GCA_025331215.1 Actenoides lindsayi
TGAAGCTTTAAAGGGAGTTACTAAAGTACAGGAAATGAAACTACTACATTGGTGTTTAATATCATGGGATGTATATAACAATATTTTTGGATGCAGGTAACTGTTGCTATTTTTCCTAAGCTAAATTAGTTCTTTGAAAAGTTGAGTCAATGCCAGGAAACAAAGTAGAAATTGAGGAAACAGAAAAGGCAGTGTTCCTCCTCCAATAAAGTGATACAAGTGAGGTGAGAAAGTAAAAATCTACTGTGTCTGGTAGGAAGAAATTATTGACTCGGTTCTCTAACTTCTTATTAACACTTTGGTTGTTCAGAATTCTGTCATAGATCTTGATAAATTTAGCAATATTTTTGCAATATAACTGTTTGCTGCACTTTAGCAATACTGGTCATTTCCCCTTTTTGACCTAAAAACATAAACCTATAACATTATTCTATAATAAAATAATAAAAGTTATTATTAACTAGGTAAAAAGAAATGAAGTATTCATTAATTTCTACCTAAACAAAAATATTAACATGAAAAATCTGAATAAGTATACATTAAGCTAAATTAATTTTTAATAAAATAGGAACAGATGATCCTAGGTGGCAAAAGTGTGAAACAATGCAAATATTTGAGACAGCTGTAAATTGAGTTTTAATGAGTGAGAGCCAGTAACAATCAAAAAATATGAAAGCAAAATAAAACATTAAAAGACCTGCACCAAAGTTTCTCATCTGCTGATTTAAAATCAGGTTTATGTTTTGATATTTCAGTAATTTTGAAGCACATAAATCCACATTCCCTGTGGGCCATGCCCAGGAAAAGCAGAACAGAAAGAAAAGAGGGCCTTTAGCAATTTTATTCCTTATCAAGGTACAAAGAAATTATTTCAACAAGTTTATAATGCTTCCTGAATCCAAGGTTTGTTGAATCACTCTCTACAACTCCCTGAAAGGACATTGTAGAGAGGTTGGTGCTGGGCTCTTCTCACAGGTAATGAGCCATAGAACCACAGGGAATGAATTCAAGCTGCAGCAGGGGAGGTTTAGACTGGACAGTAGGGAAAAATTGTTCACAGAAAGAGGAGTTAGACACTGGAACGAGCTGCCCAGGGAGGGGGCTGAGTCCCCAGCCCTGGAGGTGTTGAAGGGTCATTTAGATGTGGTGTTGGGGGACGTGGTTTAGGGGGGAACTTTGTAGAGTAGGGTTAATGGTTGGACGTGTTGATCCCAAGGGGCTTTTCCAACCTGAATGATTCTATGAATATGCTTCAGTAATTAATATCATTTGATGTCACAGCAACAACACATTCAAGTACCTGGGTTTGTTATCCACTTAAAACTAGACTTAAATCAACTCCAGAACTGCAGCTACTCCAGAACTGTACCTATGTAAGATCAAATTTGGCTCAGTAGGGTAAAACCAGAATCGTGCGGAGAAGGAACAATATGAATGGCAACATCTTTAAATGAAAATAAAGTACATTCATAATGAGGCCATTAATTACTGCTCCTCAGGTGTGTCAAAGTCTTGATGTAAGTTCTGCAACAGAATGTAGGAAGGTACTTACATAAATAGGTATATTCGAGGTGTTCTTTGGGGAAAAATGTTGAACACAAACATGGGATGATTTTTTTTATCTTGCTATCAATCATTTTCTTTTTAGGTTTTCGAGCCATCACACCAGACCACAGGGTTTTCATATTTAAATCCAACCCTGCCGTGGGAACACGAGGGGGTTTTTTGATCTTTAATTCATGAGATATTTGTACTAAGTTAGGGAGACATTTTATTTACCACAGATCTTACCCTTGATACTAGCACGCAGCTTTAATGTCTAATCCATTACCAGATCCTTAAAACACCTCATGAGAAATGTCACGAGCTACCGTGCACTGAAGACTGGACTCGGGGTGGAGAGTTCTAATTAAAACCCTTTCACAAACTGCACAGTTCTCAGATACAACTTTTCAATGCTCTGACAACATCCAAAAGCCTCCAGGAGACTCAGCTCTGCAGGCTTGATACTCATCTCATACTTCAGCCTTCTGACACCACACTACTGCATTTTCTGTCTTCTCACTTCAGAAATACCTGGTCAGGTCTCCCATCAGTCAAGAGATAAATAACCTGAGTGTCAGGATCAGCCAGAGCAATCTGGAGAGCTTTGAGTGTGTTTGTGGAGCTTCCAACCTAAGAAATCGAAAATAGAAAGACAAAGAAAGAGCTATAAATACTAAACAGTTCTTTGCCTCTGTTCTTAAATGCATAATGACAGCTTACAGATACAAGGGATATTACAGAATCAAAATGAGTAGTAAAATGGTGAAAATATTTCTGTCAAATAGCTAGAAAAATCAAAGCAAGTGTCAAGGGAGCATAAAGTGGTACCAGATTGGTATTCAGTGGTTATGCAAGCACACATGGCTCTGGCAACAGAAATATGACCTGCAGAAGCAAAAGCAATCACTAAAAGGCTAGAAACAGGAAGATGTGGGATTAAAAGACACACGCCGTTGTATTTTCCCACTGCTGCTCCTGGTTGCCCACTCATCACACTTCCTTGAAATGCATATTTTGCTTAACCAAACAATTCAAAAGCTCCACGAGAGAGCAGCACGAGTTCATTTCTCAAAAACAGGTAAAGGACCTCCTGGTTTACTGAACTTTTTTTTTCAGGCTGTCTCCCATCTGCCCCCTTGGCACATCACTGTAAACGTCACTTATTTTTTAGCCCAAAAGTTAGCTAGAGCAACAAAACTTCTTCCACTGTATCATGGGAATATGCTGTGGATGCTGAGGATGTGAAGGAAATAACTATGTAACCTTAATGGTTAAAGCTGGTAATTTTTGATTTCTCAGGTTACAAAGAACACTGGTTTCATCTGTATTTAAACAAAGCTGGCATGCTTCACCTACAGGGTATAACCACCCCCAAAATTCTACCTGTTACCACCTCCAAAGGATTTTTAAGGCACAATCAGTTACTGTTTATAGCTCAGTTTCCTTATTCAACATCCGGGGACCAAAGTGTATAAAATGAGATCAAAGGATCTGCTGTGATTGATATTTCAGGACAATCTGCTGTTCATTTCAGCTCCCCTGTACAGCCAGCTTTCTGATCACAGACTGATGCCTGCTCTGCTTTAGAGAGACTGAAAGGTCAGCAGCAGATGTCATCCCCCTAAGTAAAAAAACAGCAAACTGTTCTTGTAGTATGCCCTGTACTATTTCAGATATCTAGATCTAGACTTAGGAGGAAATTTATAACCAACAAGTCACAACTTCATGAGTAATGATGGAAAAGGCCATTTCCAAGTGCATATATAAGATGGTATCAAGTTGAAGAAGCTCGAAGTGTTATTGAACTTGCATGATGCTGTACCACGTTAACAGAGTCAGCTTTTCAACTCTCAAGGAAGGCACTAAAATTAAATGTACTAACCTCAGTTATAAGTATTGACCAAGTACTCAGTCAGGCCACACTAATGCTTTGTTTTCTGCATGTGTTTGTTTTCCTGTTTTCTGAGAACACCAAGTTACTCACCTTGCTTTGTACAAGGCTCAGAGGTATTACGTGGCTTCCCCAATTCCCTCATCCCCAGGAATGCCACAATTACATCTGAGGAAGAGCTGGCATAATGCTGAGGAGTTACAATCTGGTGGCTGCCTACAAGCATTTCTACTCTGCTTCAGGGCAAAATCCTCAGAATTTGGTCAGAGAAAGAATATTGGGTAGATAGACAGATGTTTGGTGCTAGTATGGTTGCTCTCACGTTCCTGTGAAGTCAGCTGCCTATCCATGCACCAAAAGGAACTAGAAATTCTCTTCCAGCTTGCTGCCACCAGTTCCCAGCATCACCTTCAAGCTGTAAATCTGCCAGTGACAGCCCTGAGGCAAGAGTGACAAATTTAGACACAGGGGCTGAGCACTGGCATGGTTCTATTTGCAGTGTGGCTACTAAACACAGCAGGCTGCCAGTTGAACTGCTATGAGCTTATAAACAGGTCCTGAGAGATAATACATTGTGCTCAGACCTACTAAAGTCTACACATCATCTGCATTTTCAGCTTACTCAAGTCAAATACTCAGTTAATCCCAAACCACCCCAGCCCCAAAGAAAGAGAAGACACAAATTAAACTCTGCATAAACATGCTTTGTGATAATTAGTTGCCACGTTACCTCAAGTCCTTTTATCCAAAGCCAAGCATCTTGCAAATTTTCCTCATTAACTTCAGCAAGTTTTTCTTGCCAGGGCACCGCTTGGGCGCTAAAATTCACAAAGTTAAAGCTCTTTTTGTGTCTCAGTTGTTCCTGCAAGAGACAGCATCTGAAGTTTACTCAGTGTTAAAAAAAAAATGAACTCTTGCATCCTGAAATGGGGACTAGTAGGAGTTGTTGGGTGTCAAGAGGGCAGGGACAACCTCTTTTCACTTGTGCACTGTGATAGGATGAGGGGCAATGGATTCAAGCTCGAGCACTGAAGTTCCACCTCAACAGGAGGAAGAACTTCTTTACTGTAAGGGTTACAGAGCACTGGAACAGACTCCCCAGAGAGATTGTGGAGTCTCCTTCTCTGGAGACTTTCAAGACCTGTTTGGATGCATTTCTGAGTGATCTGCCCTAGTTTTGTCCTGCTCTGGCAGGGGGGTTGGATTTGATGATCTTTGGAGGTCCCTTCAACTCCTACCATTCTGTGATTCTGAAATTCTGTTTTAGTTAATATATATTGATTATATAATAACTTATTATTCTTTTCAGTGATGGGGTAGAGAGAGGCATACTGAGACACAGACAATTACTCCCTGCAATTATTAAGATGACTTGAACTTCCCAGTGGAAGTCTCCATGTACTCATCTTTCTCAAACCACTTGAAGAGCAACTCTCTGAGAGACAAAACTGGGTAGGAGCAGCAGAACAAGGGAGAGATTCTGACTGCTTGCCAAAAGAAACTGAAACCAGAAACAAAGTAAGACATCATTTAGAGGAGGATAACAAGAACCAAACGCAGAGCACTGCCAAGGGGAACTAGGACAGAAAAACAGTATTAAGAAAATAATTTTCTGAAGTTCCATTTGGACAGAAGGAGGGAGAGATTTGTACAAGTTAGCACAAACTTTCAGAGCCTGGAATCTCTGCTTCCTTTTCATCCTCAACTAGAGCAGGTTGCTCAGAGCCCCATCAAGCCTGACCTTGAATGTCTCCAGGGATGAGGCCTCCACCACCTCCTTGGGTAACCTGTTCCAGTGTTCCACCACCCTCAGAGTAAAGAACTTCTTCCTAATGTCCAGTCTAAATCTCCCCTGCTCTAGTTTAAAACTATTGACCCTCATCCTGTTGCTACATGCCCTTGGAAACAGCCCCTCCCCAGCTTTCCTGTAACCCCCCCTTTGGATACTGGAAGGCTGCTGTAAGGTCTCCCCGGAGCCTTCTCTTCTCCAGGATGAGCAGGCCCACCTCCCTCAGCCTCTCCTCACAGGAGAGGTGCTCCAGCCTTCTGATCATTTTTGTGGCCCTCCTCTAGACCTGCTCCATCAGGTCCATGTCCTTCTTATGTTGGGGGCTCCAGACTTGGACACAGCACTCCAGGTGAGGTCTCACCGGAGCAGAGCTGAGGGGCAGAATCACCTCTAGAGCTGCTGGCCACGCTTCTTTTGATGCAGCCCAGGATATGATTTGCTTTGTGGGCTGTAGATGCACATTGTTGGCTCATGTCCAGTTTCTTGTCCACCAGCACCCCTCAAGTTCTTTTCTGCAGGGTTGCTCTCTTATCAGTTCAGCCTGTGTGAATAACAAGGATTATCCATATCCAGGTGCAGGACCCAGCACATGGTCTTATTGAACCTCATGAGGTTCACCTGGGCCAACTTCTACAGCTTGTCCAGGTCCCTCTGGATGACATCCCATCCCTCTGGCATATCAACTGCACCATTCAGCTTGGTATTATCTGCAAGCTTGCTGATGGTGCCCCCAGTCTTGCTGTCTCTATCATTGATGTAGATGTTAAACAGTGCTGGTCCCAGTATGGACCCCTGAGGGACACCATTCATCATTGATCTCTCTCTGGGCATTGACCACTACCTTCTGGATGTGACCATCCAGCCAATTCCTTATCCACTGAACAGTCCACCTGTCAAATCCGTATCTCTCCAACTTAGAGAGAAGGATGTTGTGGGGGACCATGTCAAAGGCCTTGCAGAAGTCCAGATAGATGACATCCAGAGCTCTTCCCTTGTGCACTGAAGTAGTCACTCCACTGTAGAAAGCCACTAGGTTGATCAGGCAGGACTTGTCCTTAGTGAAGCCATGCTGGCTGGCTCTGATCACCGCCCTGTCCTCCATGTGCCTTATCAGAGCTTCTAGGAGGATCTGTTCCATGATCTTCCCTGGCACAGAGGTGAGGCTGACAGGTCAGTAGTTCCCAGGCTGCTTTCTACCCTTTTTAAAATGGGTGTGATGTGTCCCTTCTTCCAGTCCCCAGGGACTTCACTTGACTGCCGGGGCTTTTTGAATATAATGGAGAGTGGCTTGGCAACTACATCAGCCAGTTCCCTCAGGACTCTGGGGTGCATCTCCTTAGGTCCTGTAGACCTGTGTATGTTCAGGTTCCTCAGGTGGTCATGAGCATTGTCTTAATTTACAGTGGGTGGGACTTTGTCCCCCTTGTCCCTATCTTGTGGTCCTTCAACTCGGGAGCTGTGAGGAGAGAGGTTGACAGTGAAGAAGGAGGCAAAAAAGTTGTTGAGAACCTCAACCTTCTCATCTGCTGTCACCAGCTTGCCATTCTTGCTCGTCACAGAGGCTGTTCTCTTTAACTTTCCTTTTCTGGCTGACATACCTGGAGAAGCCCTTCTTGTTATTCTTTGCATTCAGCTCCAGTGACACCCTGGCCTTCCTGACCCCATCCCTACACAACTGGGCAGCATCTCTATACTCTTCCCAAGATACCCATCCCTGCTTGAACTGCCTCTGCAGTTCCTTCTTGCCTTTAAGTTTGACCATCAGGTCTTGACTCGGCCGTGCTGCTCTCTTCCCTTGCTTCATTTCTTACATCCAGAGCTCTTGTGCTCTATGGAAAGTGTCCTTAAAGATCTGCCAGCTCTGTTCTGCCCCCTGGTCCCTGCTGAGATCCCATTTCCCAGGGGGTCCTATTGACCAACTCCTCCAAGAGCTGGAAGTTTGCTTTCCTAAAATTCAGGCTCACGACTACGATCCTTGTCTGACTCGTGTCCCTGAGGACTGTGAACTCCACCAGTGCGTGATCCCTGCGGCCCAGGCTGCCTCCAAGCTTGACATCCCTGATGAGCTCGCC
This sequence comes from Actenoides lindsayi, assembly GCA_025331215.1. Taxonomy (NCBI): domain Eukaryota; kingdom Metazoa; phylum Chordata; class Aves; order Coraciiformes; family Alcedinidae; genus Actenoides; species Actenoides lindsayi. The sequence goes on from WTSP01023070.1 coordinate 25,779, forward strand.
TGTAGATGCTTTGTACAAGAGAGTAGAGTAGAGAAGAGTATTGGGGGGGAACCCTTGATCCACTAAGTTTAGACGTCGTGCCGCACACCGTGTTCCGTTGGTCGGTAACGGATGGAATGTTCAAGGGAGATCTTCCTTGGAACCCAACTTAACATTTCTGGCTAGGTGAAGAGTTGATGAGTTTTGTTCTTTCGTTTTCAAAACAGTTTGCTGTGTGCTGAAAGGACCGTTTGGAGCTGGTAATTTGAAGCTTGTTGGTCCAAAAAAGCAGTGAAGTAGGTCTAGTCAGTCTTGCTGCCTTGTAGTGGAGAACACTTGTGATTGGGCCAGCCCAGCAATAGATCTCTGTAAGTACAAAAATTCTATTTTGTTTCTGTTCATGTACATTGAAATAAAATTATTTTAATTCTAGTCTTGGCTTTTGCATCTTTTCAAATAAGGTGGTCTGAGTGCTGTGAGTGATTTTTATTTTTTTTTTTTCTTTTGGTACTGTCCGTCAGAAAGTTGCACGTGCTCCTAGATCTGCAGCAAAGTGCACGCAATTCTACCACTATGACATCACTTTGAGAAGGCAGCTCAAGATGTGTCCAGCTAATCTCCTAGAAGGATAAAGAAGACTTTCTTCGACTTGATCTCCTTTTTAATGCACCAACTTTCTAAATGCACTAGAAAGTGCTTTATTTGTTTGTTTTGTTGGGGTTTTTTTTTTGTGTGTGTGTGTTCTGTTTTGTCTTTTCCATCCAGTGGCATGAAATTTTCTGTGGGAACCCCATGTCCCAACAGTATTTTTAGGAGTGCCTTAGCAGGACTCATCTCCGAGTCCTAATTATGTTGACTAGGCTGTGGAAATATAAAATCATGGCTCATGTAGTTGAGTGTTTGTGGAAATGTGGGCTTGCCAGGATTCCAGAATGGTGTGTTGTTAGTGGTTATTCAGTCCCATGGATGAATAGCCCCATTACAAACACTTTAAGCTGCTGATTTTTCTTTTCTAGGTTAATCTTCAGTTGGACTTCTTCCTTCACCTGGCTTGTAACACAGCCACGATGCACTCTGGCACTGATACAAGGACTTTGCAGGGGTGCATGATTTGGGTAAAAGAAGCAGCTGAGACTGTACTAAGGAGTTCAGATTTATTTTGAAGTAGCAGCTTCATAGATCTGTCTGCCTCAGGTCTTCACTTTCACATCTGCTTTCTGCCTTTTCTGTCTTGAATAAAGATCAAAGCTGTCACTGAACAGTCAAGATCTCCGTTCTTGATCAGCATAAAAAAAAAATATGTGGAGATGAACAATGCAAAGCTGAGGGGTTTTATTTTGGCTGAAACTGAAAAATTCTTTAAGAACTGGAAAATTCTCGTTCGAGTAGCGAGGAACAAATTACTCTCTGGTAGAGCTCAGCGCTTCTGCAGTGCAGATTAAGTAACGAGCCGTCCACGACAAGATGACCTAGGTCAGCAAGCCAGAAGTTTAATAAAGAACAATTCAATGAACTATCAGCTCTACAGACTTGAAAAGCACGAAGCTTAACTTCGTCAACAGTGACCTAGTGGCAACGTGGCTGGTGGACGAGAAGGTGATGACGCCGATGATACGCAGTATCTCGGGAGGACGCGGCTTGCATGTGGTTAATTCCTTACAGCAGATAGATCATCCATGTAGGGACCTGACTAAATAAAGTTCCTGAGTCTCGACTAATCACAAAATAGTCCCTGGTCAGGCATGTGTTGGCCATGAAAAGGGGATTATGCAGCAGAGAGATGGAGAAATGTTCACGTATGGCTTTTGAAGTTACGGGGCTTACGGATGAACTCGGCATGGCACATGAGTAGTGGTTAGTGCTTAAGTCTTGTGCTTGATGCTTGCCTGAAGTAATCATTAAATAAATGCATGGAGGCAATAATAACCAAAGCAGATCTGTGCTCAGCTCTTAATGCTAGATTATTTGGAGGTGACGGGGCACTCTTTGGTGGCTGATTGATCTCGCGTTACGCTCGCCGTGGTCTGCTCGAGGAATCTACCTGGAAGCGCCGAGTTGAGCTTGGGGATTTGGGGAAGTGTGAAGAAATCTGGTCCCTGAAAGAGATGGGATGAGAAACCGACTCTGGAAAGGGCAACAAGCTGCTCAGACCCAATGAGTAGGTTGGATCGCCTGCCTCATTGAGGGAGGCCCGACTCGAAAGATGAAGTGATGACTTCCAGGCCTTGGAGCCAAGTAATCCACATTGTGCTATTTCCCCGCCTAGAAATTCTGAAAGGAATACTTTTCTCCAGCAATTTCTTTAGAAAATCTGGACTTTGAACAATATGGTTTCTAAAACAAGCCCTTTGTCTTCCACGGAAGAGGGAAGCCTGTGTTCTCAGCCCACCATGGGGGATGCTCTCGTTTTGTCTCTTGAACTGATACAGAAACAATATGATAATGTGGCTTTTTTTTACTCGTTGCATATTCAATAGCTGTGGATTCCACGATTTAAAGGAAAATTCTGTCAGTAGGGGTTGATCTGACTGTCTCTTTAGAACAGTTTGAGAGTGAGGGTTATACTCCAGAGATTAAGGAAAGCATCTCTAGGAACTGGAAGTGGAGGGTACTTGGTGTTACAGTAAAGTACTTTAGAACTGTTCTGAGTGGGATATTGTCCCTAAGCCCTCTGTAGAGGATAAGTAGATAGATTCCACCATGTTTGAGCAAATTACTGCTCTGAAGGTCTACTCTGATCTTTTGTTCTTAAGTCATGCTTTGGAGCTTTCAGTGTTAAGCCTGCCTGATATCACTGTGGTGATCCAAGACATTCCAGTCTCCCAGGTGCTCCTTGCTGTCCATCCCCCTGGACAGCACCATTCTGTATCTGCTGCAAAAGGGAACATACATCCATACCTTCTTCAATCAATTTAAGCTAACACGTTAAACTGGCTGAACTTGCACATCAGGAACCAGAGCATCACCCAAAAAAAGTCTTGTTCAAATTTGGTGGATTAATTTTCAAGTGCATGTACACTGAGAGATACTTGATGCTTGCTGATGGAAAGGGAGTAGTTGAGGAAACTTGCATTTGGAGATCCCGTGAGGTGTGTATTCTAAGGCTACATTATTTCTGGATTAGTTACGACAGCCATGGCTTGAGCTGCCTGAAATAAACCCCACTGATCCAGGAGCCATGTACCTGTGTCAGCTCCGTTTTAAATGTGTGTTAATATACTTTGCCTTTTTGAACACACAAAGACATCATCTGCCTGGTGATGTGATTTCAACACGTGACTCCCATAAAGAAATTAACTTATCTGCTTCACCTACCACGTGATTTCCAGTAACCATTGGCTTTTCCCAAGATGACATTGTATGCAAATCGGGTGATTATAATACAAAGAACCACGTTAATTCGTTTCCTGATCTTCTTCCTCCTTGCTAATTATTTCTTTTATTAATGTGCTGCCCTAGAAAAAGAAGTCTGAAATTGTTTCCTGCTTGGCGTCTAAAATGTTGACAGCCCTCAACGTTTGTATCATGAATTCCAGAGATGCTCTTAATAGTTACTATAGAATCATACAATAGTTTGGGTTGAAAGGCACCTTAAAGATCATCTAGTTCCACCTCCCCCCACCATGGGCAGGGACACTTTCCACTAGACCAAGTTGCTCAAAGCCCCATCCAAGCTGGCCTTCTCCTCAGGGCTGATTGTCTGACCCATGTGCAGGAACCTCTCCCACCTCGAACTTCAGATGGCTTGCTTTAGGTGACAGATCTGTCTTCAATGTAAGAGGAGAACTGAGGGTTCATAAAGTCTAGTCCAGTGACCTCTTTGCTAGAACACCTTTCCTACAGTAAAATTCAAAGTCTCATTTTAGAGAACAGAAGAAAAATACTTTTTTTCCTCCTTCATAAACACTTCTGGTCTTAGTTATTTTACACTATGGCCGGAGAGTTGCTTGGTGCAGAGAGGGACATCATTTCAATGCCCACCTGCATTCTTCAGAAAGGCAGGATAAAGGAAGAGATTTAGGCCCTCAGCACCCGTTCACTTCTGAACACAGTGAAAACTGATGTCTTGAAAAGTCTGAAGACCTTTATTATCAATACTTACAGGTGTACTAGATGTAGAAAAGAAAATCTAGGGAAATGTAGTTATTAAACGGGCTGTACCCCTTTAAAGGTTGGGAAAGGCAGCTCTAGAGGGGTTGTTTGAGATGATGCTACAGATGCATCTTTAACTGGGCAGTTAATGGTAGGCACCCAACGCGCGTCAGCTGTCGTGGGCAGTTTCCCTATAAAGCAGTTATGAACTCCGTGAGTACCTGGCGTTACCTATAATTACATCTCAGACAAAAGGAGCAACCTGAGAAATGGATCTGCCTACCGATGTTATGAAACCAGAGCTGAAACTCACAGCAGAGACGGTAATTAGGAGGGGTATTGTTCCCGGTAATTGTAGATAGTATTCTCACCACCCAGTGAAACGTGATGCTATAACCTGCAGCCTGCTGGAGAATAGCGTGTGCAACGTGGAATGCTTTTCATGGTGCTCCATTTTGATCGTGTCTCCATGAAGTGGGATGAAAAAAAACCCAACAAAACACCTCACTCTGGTAGATCACTTGGCATGGGAGGGGGGAAGTAAAAAAATCCGTGAGTTCGAAAGAACTGGTGGTACTCAACCTTGGTGTCTTTCAGATCTTGGGTGTCCTCCTCACTAGCTTATCTACAACAAGAGGAAAATGCTGTGCTCTGCTCTGCTCTGCACTGGTGAGACCTCACTTGGAGTGCTGCGTCCAGCTCTGCAGCCCTCAACGTAAGAAGGACATGGACCTGATGGAGCAGGTCCAGAGAAGGGACACAAAAACCATCAGAGGGCTGGAGCACCTCTCCTGCGAGGACAGGCTGGAGAGTTGGGGTTGTTCAGTGTGGAAAAGAGAAGGCTCTGGGGAGACCTTTTAGCAGCCTTCCTAGTATATTAAGTAGGTCTACAGGAAAGCTGGGAAGGGGCTGTTTCCAAGGGCATGTAGTGACAGGATGAGGGACAATGGTTTTAAAGTAGAGTAGGATAGATTCAGACTGGACATTCAGAAAAAGTTCTTTACTCTGAGGGTGGTAGAACACTGGAACAAGTTGCCCAGGGAGGTGGTGGAGGCCCCATCCCTGAAGACACTCAAGGTCAGGCTTGATGAGGCTCTGAGCAACCTGCTGTAGTTGAGGATGTCCCTGCTCAGTGCAGGGAGGTTGGACTAGGTGACCTTTGGAGATCCCTTCCAACCTGAGGCATTCTACGAATCTGTCAGGTAGTGGTTTTTGCCCACTCTGTACTCCCTTTAGCTCAGTGTACCTAACAGTGCCAGCTTAAGGCCACGGGGAAAACGTGTCTCCAGGCACTGCAGCTTATTGCCAGGACGCCCCTATGGAGAGTAGGAAGCTTTCCTGCTTCTTAAGTTTAAGAAGATGCAGATACCATTTGATAAGTGAGGGTTAAAATCACAGGGTTGTTGTTTTGTGTGTTTGGTTGTTTGGTTTT
>WTSP01023071.1:0-41380 GCA_025331215.1 Actenoides lindsayi
GCCATGCCGACCCGACACCACCCCACCCCGCCCGCCCGGAAGCGGAACGAGCACACCCCCCCCAACCCCCCCCGGTTCCCTCCCTCTTTCCCTTCCCTAGAGTCGTTCAAATACTCGCGCCCCACGTGACGCGCCGCACGGAACCCGCTCGCTTAACAGTAGGAAGCCCGAGGGCGGCCTTTCTTTCGAATTTGTGTGGCGTCTCCCGTGGCGATTGGCTCGTTCGAGAGCGGTGGGTGCCTGCCATTGGCGTGGCAGCGGAGACCGCGCGCGGTGATTGGGCAGAAGCCGGGAGGGGGGCGGGGCTGGTTAAAGAGCCGCCCGGCGCGGCGGAGGCGGGAGCTGTGATCTGGGACGAGCATGAGCGGGTGTAGCGGCGTCCCGGTAACGGCGGCAGGTACGCGCTGTGCGGGCCGCGGTCTCTTATCGGCTGCTGGGGGCTGAGGAGAGGGGTTTGGGGCTTGGCTGGGTAACGTTGTCCTGGAGTGAAGAAAGAGAAGAGGTCTGTTCTCGGGGGGAGCCGGAGGGGGGCGGCATCTCCCGGGGGCCCTCGTCCTTTCCGTCGCCTTAGGCGAGGGAGCTGCCGGGGCATAGCCCAAGGGCGGGGGGCAGTGACAGACCCGCAGGCCGCCGTCCCCGCTTCCGTTGTGGGAGGGAGAGGTGGAGCCTCCCGGAGCCCCTCGGGGGCTGAGGCTGGCCTCGTCCCGTTGCGGGGGCCGAGGCGGGGTTGTTGGGGCCTGAGGGAAGCGGGGCCTTTCTGAGGGCGTTATGGCCTCCGCGGCCCGTTGTTCTGTACGGGCAGCACCGGCGTCTCCCCTGCGGCCGGCATAGCTGCTTCGCGCCGCCTGCAACCAGAAGCTTCTGGGGTCGTCCGGTGTGAACGACGGCAGGTTTGCCGGCAGCGCTTGTGGCCGTGGCTCTCCGCTTCCCTCGGTGCCCGCTCCTCGGCTCGTGGGTAAGGCAGGGCTGCCTGGCGCTCAGGGGCACCCGGGGACATCGTCCCACTGCCACCCGCATTCCGGTAATACCTCCTGATTTCCGAAGCCTTTGAGTGCCAGCGTTTGGTACGTGAGTTGTCCCCCGGGAATATATTTGCCTTCGTCGTAGTTTTGTTTCTTCTGGTGTTTTTTCTTTGGTGATTTGTTTATGTGATTTAATTTTTTATTTTTACTCTTCAGCGTCCTTTTTTTGTCTCGTTGCACAGGTTCTACTTCTAGCTGTTGTTCGTATCAGCCTTATTGATCAGCTTGTAACGTGTCAATAGGTCCAAGCCTAAACTAACTTTGGTTTTTGTTAAGTCTTCTAAATGTTTCTGGCTCCTTAAAAATGATTTGTGATCCCTTCCCAAAATCTTCAGAACAATCCTAAAAAGTCAAAAGCACGATTTATATCTTTTTTTTCCTTTATTTTTCCTCTTTCTCTCTCTTTTCCAGATATAGCTTAGTGTTATGGGTGATACAAAAGAAGCTAAAATGCAGATAACACCAGAAACTCCAGGACGAGTCACAGTTCTGAATCCTTTTGAAAGTCCCAGTGATTATTATACTCTTCAGGAGCAGATTGTCTCCAGTCCTTCAGTCTTTAAATCAACAAAACCCTCATCTGTAAGATCTTGTCTTCAGCTGTGTAACTGTACAGATGTAGTGCTAATATTCTGAAATGCATTAAAAAGTATATTCTGTTTAGCGTGCTGTAGTGTATATACTAAACCAAATAATTTTGGTGGCATTTGGTGGTTCTTTTGGTTACAGGAGTGTGCTCCTTTTAATATTAACACTGTCACTCAGTCTTTCTACTTTCCTGATTTATTCTGGTTTGGTTTTTTTTCTTTAGATATTAGGTGTATTGACATATTCCCATTAAGTGCCAAAGCCAGTTGAAAGTAGAAAAAGGACTGCTGTTGGATGTGGTGTTCTTGTCCCACTTAAAAACTGGGTTTTTTCCACTTTACTTGCATGCTAAGCAGGCTGGATGCAAGTAAAGCTTAATTGCACTTCTGTTATGAGCTGTTTATGTATTCACAGAATCAAGTTAATGATTTTGTGTATATATAATATTTTTTAGTTACAAATTGCATTCCGGTTTGCCGTTGGAATTATTATCTGATCATCAGAGATGATGCTTTGCTAATGAAACTAAAAACACTCATTTGGTCAATTAACAATTTTTCAGACAGATCTGAATAGTATTTTCCAATTAATGGTTAAATAAAGGGGTGAAGCTGCTTTATATCTTAATTGGGGTTTGTTGTGAACTATGTGTGGCCTTACGAGGGAGACTGGGGGAATGTATATAGGGTTGCAAGTCCTAAGTCTTCTTGGAAACGTGAGGTGAAAGGAAGGCTGTGCTATTATTTGGATAACTTGGGTTACATATGAACACTGGGTTTTCGTGAAACCACACTTTTAATTATGGCAATCTAGAAACATTTAAATTTTATCCCAAGTTCTGTATCTTTAGTAGATCTGTCCTCAGAAATTGAGAATAAATTGCCACCTCAGTTTGTAAATATTAGCTAAAATCTTCCATTTAATATTATCTTGTAAATTGTAATAATACCACTACCAGGATAAAGAAGCCTGATTGACTTACTCATTTCTTGTAAGTAGATCACTTAAATAGAAACACTTTTGATTGTCTTTGGCAGAAACGTATGGAAGTTAAGATTGCAGTGTTCCATTGAGATTTATCCCGTGGCTTTATTTTTATCTTTTTAGACTAGCAAGCATTAAGATGTCCATTTCTTTTTTTAGACACCAGGAAAATTTAGATGGTCTATTGATCAACTTGCTCTAATAAATCCTGTGGAAATTGACTCTGAAGATGTTCGACGCCAAGCGATGTATTTGAGTCATGCTAGGTAACTTACCATCTGTTTTTATGCAGTTGACTTGAATACTAGAACACTGTTCTTTTGCTTTATTGACGTTTCAACAAGGCATTAAAGACTTTTTATTCAAATCTTTTAACATAATTTTTTTATGTGTCCCTGATGTGGATATAATATTTAGCTGAGGCTGCATCTGTGTCACTCTCTTTTAATGTTAAGAACTGCTCAGCCATTCTGACTGCATTTATGAAGACAGTCAGAGAACAACAGTGAAGAGAAGCAAGAAAATATCTTGCCACTGACTGTTACCAAGCTACCTCTCCTGCTCTTTGTCACAACACAATTTTTCTTCTCAGTGTTTTCCATACTGAGATTTATGAAGTGTAGGCTTCATTGGTCTTTGGGACTCCTGCAGAAGAGTAGAGCTGGGCAAGCTAGCTAGGTAAGCCAGTACCCTTTCTGAAAGATATAGATTGGGCTTAAGGAGGGAGGACCAATATGCTTGCCATCCTTGAGGAGAAGGAGATTGCTAATTACTTGAAAGAGTTTGGGGATCTTGTTCTCAAATTTTTCCTTTCTCTGAAAAAAACTTCCATGGGCAATACAAATGAGTAAGTAAAACAGGCTTGGTATTCACAGCTCACCCTGAGGAATAGCCTTACACACTAACAGTACATGAAAACATGCCAAGGGAAGGAAGGCCACAATAGCGAATCCTGTGGAGGCTCTCATACATTTCTCAGAGAGAAGCTTGCACAAAGAATTGCACCTCATGGCATGAAGCACCACAGTAATAGAATAGTAAAAGATTCCATCCTCTTTATGCCTATAGGGCTTTCAAGTCCTGTTAGTGAAAAGAAATACAGGTGGAGGGCTGTTTAAGGCAAGAGCCCTCTGAATATTCATCTAATTGTATAATAGTTTGGGTTGAAAGAAACCTTTAAAGGTCATCTAGTCAACCCCCCTGCAATAAAGAGGGACATTTTTGACTAAATAGGGTTGCTCAGAACCCTATCCAACCTGACCTTGAATGTTTCCAGGGATGAGGCTTCTGCCACCTCTCTGTGCAGCCTGTTCCAGTGTTTCATCGCCCTCTTTCTAAAAATTGTGAATTGGACCTGTTATTCTTAGTGTCTGACTGAACCTACATCTCTGTATTTGAACAGGCAGATGTGTAAGAAGCAGTATGAATTTCTTGCTACAGTAGAGCTGTAGAAAGAATATAACTGTCTTCATCTGTATCTGTGAATCACCATGTCTTAATGTTGCTATTTTTCTTAGTATCTGTTCATTTCCTGGCCTTCTTCTAGCAGCAAATAGGTCTCAAACTCTAATGCTTTTAAAATATTTTAAAGCCTTAAGCTTTATGTTTTTAGGGAGCTGATTATCTTGTTTCTGGAAGCCTATCAGGACATGCAAACTGGCTTTAATTTAGATGGTTGGGGTGACAATTCCAGTGATTATTAGTGGCCTGGACTACAGATACAAACGTGTTCTCTAAGTGGGCTCTTTCAGCCTGTCTCACTGTTTCATACCCACTGTGATATTTTATTTTATATTATTTTACTTTTTAATCATCTGATATGAGTAGAAAGAGGTTAGTTAATCTATGTGTAGATTTTCTGTGTCCACTTTTGCACGCTTCGGTGTAGTACAGACTGAGGTGGTTGCTTCTGGTGTCTGCAAACTGTTCATGCTTAAATGCATATATATATATTTGTGTTTGTGTGTGTAGGATTTTTGTATGGAAACTGATTTTAATTTACATTTTGTAAATATTGCATTATGGAAGCTAAAGTGTCATAGATACAGCTCTTGACATTAAAAGTTCCTGATGAAAGAATTGAGTTTCTGAAGCCAATGCATAAAGTTACACAAGCAATGTACTCTGTTTTAATAATGCTTGTTAGCAAGTCATTTTCTCAATTAGTTGTAAAGAACCACAAGCATAAGAAACTTGGTGGATAAAAATTTCAAACTATTAATTCTCCATTAGGTAGTGAAAACAGTTTGGGTAGCAGCACGGTGTAAAAGCTCATAATCACTTTGTGAAGTCAAAGTGTGTATCATGTGTAGACTTGAGTCAAAACAGTTTCCCTGTTTGTCCTTTGTCATCTGGCTTGTAAAGATGCATATTACTCATGATCATGTAGGCAGACATAACTGCAGATGGCATGTCCAAGCAGCACAGATCTATTCAAAGTCTGATTAGCACCCAAGAAAGAGGGATGTGAAAGAAAGTTTATCTATGTATTAGGTACATTTTCATCTGTTTGTGCAGCTAATTATGTCTGTTATCTGACTGATTTCTAAAATTATTCACTGGTAATTCAGGTGTAGTATCTGTGTGTGAAAGTATCATGTTAGCTAAAATGATGATAAATAGTCATTGTAAAATTTTTTGAAGCTTATAAATTACGTAGTAGCAACTGAAAGTGAGACTTGAAGGTGACCGTTAAAGGAAGTATAAATGTAGAATCTCACAAATCATTTGAAGATGACTGAAGTAACTATAAGTATTAAAACCCAACCAAACAAAAAAACCAACAAAAAAACCCCAAGCCAAGTTAAAAGCTACCTAAGGGAATGTGTTAATTGAGTCAAACAGAAATACGATGTATCCTGAAGAAAATATGGCACACTGGCTATTTGTAAGGGGGGGAATTCTGTGCTGTGAAAAGGCTGTGGCAGGAATTTGAGTATGCAATTGTTCTACCAGTATCTTTTGCTGCCCTTTTGGTCCTTACAGCTCATTTTTATTCTGCTTGATTTTGTAGTGAGATTTTTTGTAAGCCTAATCTCATGACAACTTTCCTATTAAAATCTATTCATTTGACAAGTGCAATGTAACTGGATGTATTATTTGGGAAGATCAGTCATGACTGAGTTTTTGTCCTTTATAAAAGTACTTGCTGATACACAGTAAATAGAAGATTTGCTGAAGTATTAATAAATGGTACAGATCTTTTCAAATTAACTGAATAATGAAGTGCATTTATATTTCTGAATGTATAGTATAAGATTATTGCACATAACAGTAAAAACATTGTAAGATTTAGGGTATAATGCAATTTAATTTGTAAGGTTTCTCTTAAGCATCTGTACAAGATTGCGTGGATGAACTTTACTTTTTTTTCCAATTATGTGATGGTTTTGATAATTGAGTTATTTCTCATTTGTTACTTAGAATTGATAAGGAGACAGAAGACAGAAGGCAAAAAGCCATTGAAGAGGTAATAAAACTTCCGATGCTATCAAGTATTGATTTGTTTTAGCTCCATACCTATAAAAAAGATCCATGTCTATTATAGGATATCAAAACCCAGAAGCAAGCCTGTTATGTTTTACTGGTCAGTAGAAAGTAATTTTGTGCCCTCATGCCTTGTGATTGTAGCTGGAATCCATATGGTCTTTTTCTTCCCATCTTCTTTCACACACTTGTAGGTCAAAACAGTAGATTTTGTTTCTTTCGTGTTGCTTGATTAGTGGTAATGTAGCTGTAAGATAACTCTTTTAAGTACTTAATTTAAGGTTAAAAATATTTTTTGTTTCTTCCAAAATCCGGCTTCGTTAGTCGAAGGCAAGCCTTTCTTCTGGTAGCTTGTAATTCTTTCCATTCATTTTTCGTTGTATTTTTCACTATCCGTTTGTGTAGCAGACAAGGAAAATTAAAAGGTTTCAAATCTGCACTATAGAAATCTTCAGTGTTATTTCAAATTAAAAAGAAAGGAAAAAAAAAATAAAATAACACTCTGATAGGCAAGTTTTCCATAGTGTATTTGACTTTTTTTGTAATGTGTCATGCTGTTACCAGTTTCTATCTCTATTAGCAAAAAATATGTTTTATGATTCCATTAAGTGTTGTGTAGTTGACCTGCAGCTAAGACACTCTTGGTATAAATCTGCATAAAAAAGGATATTTCTTCTTTGTGAGGCATAAGCTATTAGATTATGCAGCTGAACAGTTTGAAACCATGTTTCTGATGGAAATAATGCCTTTAATAGTCAGATGTTTCAAGCTGAGGGTTTTTTTCATTTGCTTTGAGTCTTGCCTTTATTGTGAGAACAGGATTTGTCATGTATTTCTTGAAGCTATGTGATAGTGTTCATCTCCTCAGCATCAGGGTGTTCTAGAGAGCAACTGTGACAGCAGATACAGTTTCTGGTTCAAAGAAGATGCCTGAAGTGTTAGTACTTATAAATGTTTCACTGCTAACCTTTAGCCAAATACACTCCTAATACTGCCAAAAAAACTTGCTTGTCCACTTGCTTTACTATTACTGCAGTGTCTCTTTAGCACTTCTGCAAAATAACTCAATTGTCAAAATGCAACAATTTAACAAACTGAAAATTTGAAAATGTTAAACTACTGTGCAATAAGTATGGTAGAGACAAATCAGATTTTTAAATGAGTAATTAGTGTTACACTTTTCTACAATTTTCACTCTGCATACTTGAACGATCTGAGGTGGTACGTGTTGTAAGAACATGAGGGTTTTTATGTTTTTTCTGTAACCCCTCTGGGCCTGAAAGAATGAAATATATTTTGTGTATGAGGGATAACTATCTTTATAGTTCTTGGGGAAGGAAGAGTTAACATTCTTAAAATATAGACCTGTAAGTAGCAAAAGGTATGACTAAATTTTTTTTCCTGTTCAGGATGCTGATCTAAATTTGAGAATCTCCAATTTTTAAAAGTGCTGAGATGGTTTGTTTCTATTCTACCCTAGTTTTTCACAAAAAGACTCATCGTTCCTTCCCCTTGGACTGAACATGAAGGCAAACAAGTTTCTCAGTTTAATTCAACTAAAGGTAAGTTGCTTTTTTGTGTCCATCTGAAGTTATCTAGCTTTTGGAGAAATTATCAAGCATAATTTTTTCTAATATCAATTTAAATTTTAAGAAGCAATGATAATAGATGGTACAACTGATAGATTTTTAGCTGTTGTCTCCAAGTGCTTTCTTTGTTTACACATTATTTATTAATCGAGAATTTTACATAATTTTTCATTTTTGTTATTTTTGGTTCCTGTTCTTTAATCTTTTTCCTTTCATAACCTGTCTTCAAGCAGTTCATTTTACACACACAACGTTGCTGCATCAATATGGGTAATAGCCAAGTCTTCTACTTCCCTCTTCTGATATCTGCACATCTGACTTACTCTGACTGCTTTCCAGCCAATATACATATATGGGAAACTAAGTTCCATATTTTTCTACCCTTGCTACACAAATTCCTGTTGTCCTCTTGATGTCCTGCTAGTTCACTGTCACTTGTACGTATGGTTGTAGGTTTTCTAAGTTTATTTCGTTTATGCCATTATTAGATTTTATTCATAATGCTGTTATTAGAGTTTATATATAACCAGCAGAATGAATAATAAATTGATTATTTTATAGCTGACATTTGTCCAGCTTGTATTTGCATTCAGTATTGTTTGGTAGGAAATTCTTAAATAAGTGTTTGGGGATTTTTGCAAGATTTGGAAAAGGTTAAACTTGAAATTATTTTTTTTATCAAGGAAATGCAGCTTGTGGATAGTGTGTTTTTAATGGTCAGTTGTAAGATCATCACTTCTTGGGTGGAGAACGTAAGCCGCCATCTTAAACCTGGGAAAATGAGAGGAGTGTGAAAATGGTCTCATGTGTTCCTCAGCTGTAAAAAAAAAAAAAAAAAAAAAAAAAAAGGGTGAGGTGGTAGATTCTTCATCTATGTCTTCAAGTCCAGACTGCATGATTTTCTGGGAAATGTGTTTTACTTGAACACAGCCTGTCTGGCTGAGCATAAATGGAATTTGTTTTAAATCTCTGTAATGCAGAGGAGGCTGCAGGAGACAAAGATCTGCGCAAAGTTGATGCAACTTCACTGAGCTTTCTTTGAATGGAAAAGTGCAGAAACTCTCTTCATCAGCATTAATAGTAACCTTTCTTCAGTAATCCTTTCTAATATCTTCCAAACTTTGATGCAAAGATTTTGTTTAGTTGTATTAAATACTCTAACTTATTGCTGCTAGATTTCAACACTATATGCAATGCATGCTTAAATTTAAGTTCTTATCTGTTTTACAGCCATAGATCTAAATAATATTTCTCCAATTGGAAGACAGCTAACTTTGCAGCCTGGGAAAAGCAATGGTGGGTAAAAGGCAATGTCTGAAATTAAAGGCTTTCTCTGAAGAAAAAAAAAAAAAAAAGACAAACATTTTATTCATGGCTATTTAATTTCAAAAGAAAAAGATTTTTTTAGTTAATATTCCTGTAGAAATAATTTCTTTTGAACTGCATGGAATGATTAATTTTATTATACATTTCTCATAGTAGTTTAATGCTATTACAGTCTTGCACATTTTCTCTGAAGAAAAAACTGAAGCCCTCTGTAGAATGTAGAGGGCTGCCCCCCCCCCCCCCCCCAACTCAGTATATGCACTTTTTCTGAACTAGGAAGTGTACTTTTTCTAACTAAAAGCCTCAGGTTTATGGTAAATGGCAGTTTCAAGAAACCTTGAATGTGTTGGATCGTTTGGGGTTAGAGAATCTTGATTATTTTCTCTGCCAAATAAATAGCAGAAATCTCAAGACATCTTTTAAAGCATTTAATTTTAGATAAATAGGTAATGTTTTTCCCCAGGGTATTTTGATGATCTCTCTCCCATTTCCTTTCCAATCCTGCCTTCCTTCAGAGACCTTTCTCCTCAGTTAAAAATGCCTCTTCTAGAGGCCTTTATGTTACAACCCTTGTGTTTTCTGTCTCTAGGCCTGAGTGTGCTGCATATAGTATTGTCAAATCAGAATCCTAGCTTTAATTAATTTAGTTTCTTTATTGCACCTGTAACTTAAACAGGTCAATTGCAATGCCATTTAAAAGTGAGTTTTTGTTTCTACAGTTTTTGTAAAAGGTCACTGCAAGCTAATTTTGTTGGTTTTATTTATTGCAGCTGCTTGTCAGACTGTACTGTCTTTGCCAGTGGATTTTAATTTAGAGAAAATATTAGGTATGTCGTTTAATATCTAAATTTAATTATGAGTGTCTAAATAAGAACTTGATTTTTTGTATTGTCTGCTGGGTTTTTAATCTTATGAAATATGGAAAACTTAATGTATAAATGAAAGTTTTAAGTATATGTTCTACGTAATGTGTTGCATGGGACATCTGACTTAAATGACAGGATTTGAGCATAGGTATAAAAGAGCAGGGATATGGAAGACAATTGGAAATTGATTGATAAATCTGAATGAATAGAAGGTAGTAAGCAGAAGACACTCCCTGCCTCCCTCAAACTGAGCAGTTAGTTCATTTAGGAGAGCTGTTTGACTTGCAGAATGCTAGCCAGGAGGCTCATAGCCCAACCTTACCTTGAGCAAAGCTGTGCTGTAATTCTGTGCCTTTAATTCAACTGCAGCCACAGTGGTGACTAGAAGTTGTGTGGTGGCAAAAACCCTGTGAGTGCTGAGTGAGGAGACACATCAAAATAAACTTAGTCTGATGAGAACTGTTATGGTGAGGAATTGCTGCCAGCTTCTTGGGCAAGGGGGTTGGAAAGGCCTGTTCTTACAGCTCCCATGTGGGAACAGTGGGTATAGCCAACTTGGAGTTTTTTTAGCTTCTGTATGGAAGTTCACAACCCTGATCATGGGCCATCAAAATTAAACAAGAAAAACAGAACCCTATCTACTGCTTTTGTGTTTCATCTTAACAAATGCTTCTATCGACTCATAGTTTGTGAATTCATAGAATCATAGAATGTTAGGGGTTGGAAGGGAGCTCTAGAGGTCATCATGTCCAACCTCCCTGCCAGAGCAGGATCACCTAGGGCATGTCGCTCAGGAACGCATCCAAATGGGTTTTGAAAGTCTCTAGAGAAGGTGACTCCACAACCTCTCTGGGCAGTCTGTTCCAGTGCTTCATCACCCTCATAGTAAAGAAGTTCCTCCTTGTGTTGAGGTGGAATCTTCTGTGCTCAAGTTTATACCCGTTGTTCCTTGTCCTATTACCGGGAACCACAGAAAAGAGATTGGCCCCTTCCATTTAACACCCACCCTTCAGATGTTTATAGACATTAATAAGATCCCCTCTCAGTCTTCTCAAGACTAAACAGCCCCAGTTCCCTCAGTCTTTCTTCATAGGGAAGATGCTCAAGTCCCTTAATCATCCTCTTAGCTCTCCGTTGGACTCTTTCCGGTAGATCCTTGTCTCTGTCAAACTGGGGAGCCCAAAACTGGACACAGTATTCCAGGTGTGGTCTCAGCAGGGCAGAGTAGAGGGGGAGGAGAACCTCCCTACACCTGCTGGACCCAGTTTTCGTAATGCACCTCAGGATGCCATTGGCCTTTCTGGCCGCAAGGGCACATTGGTCTCTGAATTGTTGCAGAGGTTGCTGGAGAGCTCATCTGTACAGATTTCTGAAGGGTTCCATACATAAAAAAAAAAATCATGAAAAGTTCCTTCTACAAGGAATATGCAGTTAGAATAGAGAGAGAGAGAGCAGAAACCTAAAATAATCTGGTAAATCTCAGCATATTTTAATGAGTCTGTTAACATCTGTATGCTTTTCTACTGTAAACTGCGAACCGCTTTGACTTTCTTCTGGTTGAGTCTGGTTTGCATTTGAGTGTATCATGAGAACCATCAAAGCATGCATGGGAGACCTGAAAGAGGGTCTAGTTCCATAATTCAGATGTGAAGAATAATGCAGTTTTGGGAAAAGGCCAGTAAGTGCTAGCCAGTTTTTATATCCTCTTTTTTGTTTTTTAAAGCAGACTTTACTATTAAAGGATGATAGGCAGAAGTGGACCCTTAGCAGACAGAGTGGACTTCTTGTAATGATAATAACTGATCCTTTGGCATAGGTGCCTAAATTAGATTAATTACTTGCTGTATTGGTAAAGTGTATTAAATGTTTTAGTTTAGTGACATATTTCTCTGTAGTGGAAGATTATTTTTTTTTTTTCATTCCTATTGGAAACTACTTTTCTCTCCCGTTTCTAGGTGAATATTTTAGAACTGATGAATTTGCAGACCAGTCTCCAGAAAACCTAAGCTCTTCTTCACTCAGAAGAAAGCTGTTTTTAGAAGAAAATGGAAGTGTATCTGAATGTTTGTCTCCTTCTCTGCATAGTCCATGTGGTAGTCAGCCACTTGGAGTGCTCTGTTCCATAGACATATCGCCAGTGCGATGCAGAAGCCCTCTTGAAACGTCTAGTTCAGTAAGTAGCCTGTTTTGGGAGTTGGATGGAATGTGACTGACCTGGCACAAGAGTAGTTCTCAGAGCAGGCTGTACTGATTCTGTGCTCTACAGATTTCAGGCTTCTCAAGATGAACTACTGTGTTTTTAATAAGCTACAACTGCATTATGAGAGAGCAGGTGTTAGACCAAAGGGTGGTGGGTTGTTTTTTGGGTTAGTTGTTTGTTTGGGTTTTTTTGTGGTTTTTGTGTGTGTGGTTTTTTTGTTTCTTTGTGGGTTTGTTGGTTGTTTGGTTTGGTTTTAGGTTTTTATGTGTTTTGGTTAGTTGTTTTTTTGCTTTTGTTTTTGTTTTTCAAATTCAGAAAAAAAATTAAGTCTTACTGACTTAAATCTAATTGGTATGTTATGCTGCTGTTCTTTTGCATAGAAAGAATTATGCTTTAATTCCTTTTTGTACATGTTCCTTAACAAAAGGAAGTTAGAATTGATACATGTACCAGACTTGCTGAAAGCAATTTGAAACCTTTTTTTTCATAAAATGTGTATATGAAAAAGGTCTATTTAAATCCATGAACTACTGTCTAAAATACTAGTTGATAGGACCAGGTGATATAATTATTTCCCTTATAGCTCAAACTCACGGTGGAAGAAATGAATTGTGGATCTTTGCAGCGCTAAATATGTTTGGGTTGTTGGTTTTTTTTCTTTTCCATTGACCAGATATTTCAGATGAATAGACATTTATTAGAACACAGAACATAATGTGGGGGTTTTTTGTTTGTTTTTTTTTTAAATTGAGATGCATCTTATTTCCAGGTGGACATAGCACAGCTAAACTAGTTTAGGTGGGGTGGTTTTATCTGTTTGGCGGCTAAAGCGCATGGAGAAAAACAACCTCAGCAAGAGTGTGGCTTGAGAAAAAAAATAATCTTTACTATGGTAACTTAGAATTCCTCCAACATAATTATACTGTTAGAAGTGACCTTTCTTTTTGCACCGTACACTTAAGCAAGATCATGACCACTATTCTCCTTTTTTTTTAAGGAAAAGTATTTTGTCTGCTGCTGAGTTAAATAATTCAAATAATATGGATTCCAGTAAAATATAAGTAATGGCTCGCATTCATCTACATTGGCATGAGTCAGAAATTGAGATTAAATACTTGACTATATGGACAGATAGCATTAATACTCTATTTAGGCTTCTTGTGGTTATCAGATATGGATATTACAGTTTTAGTTGGCATTATGTGACAGTTTGAGTCCATTGCCCTTTTCCTACGTGGAGGCATAAATTCCAAGTGAAGAGCTGCAACTGGAAGATTTAAGCTAAAATAGCAATAGAGATTGTCACTGTGCAGGATTAGTTTTCCTTGGTGCTGCCATATGGAACTTCTTATACATTTTACATATATGTATTGGTCAAAATTTACGTTACGAAAATAGCCTTGTTTACTTATTTATCCCTTTGTTATTGAAGGGTCAGTTTTCGTCAAGTCCTATTCAGGGAGGAACAAGAGCTTATAGTCTCGGAAGTATAACCAGTCCCACGTTTCCAGAGGGATCTCCTGTGCATAATGGTTCTCCTGCTTTTTCACCAATTGCTTTTCACATAAGAAAGACACCACTGTCAGGTATGGTTTAGTTGTATTATTCTTTCTTGGCTTATATATGTTTATTATAAAAACTGCTGCATTCTTACTGGAACTTTTTTCTGTCCAGTTACTGTGCTAGGCAGACCATCAGTCTCCTCTTACATTACACATTTACTGTTTATCAGTGACACTTCATTTTCACATCATTAAGATATTTATCTGCTTGCAAAAAAATAAACTAGGGTTAATATTTTAAAAGAAGGAATTGAGACCCAGTAGGAATGAAAACAAAATTAAAGGATTAATCTAGTGTAAGGAGGGAGTTTAAAGCTGTATACCTGAACTAAGTCAGGTCACACTTCTGATCTGGCCCAACGTGATGCATTTTAATTGGACAAAATATGTTTAGCTTGAGTTTTCAAGTCATGTGATTGTGAAGATTATTTGAAACTGAACTGACTAGTGAAGAAATCACAAACATTTTGTGTCCTAGTTGCTCTAGAAAATGTCAGTATTTCATGTTTTTTCAGTTACCTCGTAAGGCTTAATGCCGTGTTTATACCTGATTTTGCTCGGATGAGCTTTGTGGTATTTCAGCACCATTACCTGTGGTGACTGCATAGGTGTTTCTCACTCCTTTGATCTCCTTGAAAGCTTTATTGCAAGTTTTTTTCAGTGCCTATAGAATATGTGTATTGATATTTGTTTGGAAAAAAGCCAGAGAACCAGCCTTCTCACACTTTTCTTTGAAACACTGTAGCATTGACATTTGAAATTGCTGGGCCTCCAATGTAGCAAACCATGTCATAGGAAACGAATTTGCTGGTAAAAATGGGTTAAAAACTTGCCTTTACCAAGATAGTTTAAATGTGCTGGTGGTTTGGGTTTGTGGTTTGGTTTACATATTTTTTATTGGTTTGGTTTTTTTTTTAACAAAAGCCTTAGAGCTGGGAGACAGTGGTCAGTGAAATACCTTACAGTTGGTTATAATTATTCAATGGATTGCAAGGCTTTGAGGATGACAGCTTTAACTCCGACTGATATCTGATAGAATAACTTTGTTGTTTTTACAGACCAAAGAAAATTTACATTTCGTTCTCCAGATATTCCTTCTTCCTCAAATAGAATGACACCCCCAAGTACAAGAAGTCCTTATATAGATGGTTGTTCTCCGATTAAGAACTGTTCCCCTATGAGGCTTGGAGCATGTAGAGGAGCTGCCCAGTATCAGACTTCTGTCATTAGAATACCAATTGCAGTTGAGAATCATGGTGAGAGTGATGAAGACAAGGAAAATGCTTCTCCAGCAGAAGCTCGTTTCCCAGAAATGGATAATGGAATAAATTTATGTCAGCAAGACGGTGATGCTTTTTCACATGGAACACATCTCCTGGTAACAACTGTGTCTATTGCACCAGATCACTCAGAAGTTTGTCATCAAACGTTGTCAGCGTTTCGAGATATAGAAGGCTTGAAGGAAAATAATACTGTAGATATGGCTGATGCAGCTGAAGTGTCAGAGGAAAATACCTGGATAAAAGAAACAATTGGCAATAGCAATGCACCAATGACCAGCTTTATGACAGGGATTACTTTCAGTATTGAAAACTCTCGCATGTGCATGTCGCCTCTTGCAGAAAGCAGTGCAATTCCTTGTGACAACAGTAGTATTCAGGTAAAAGAAAGTGTTGTGGGTTTGGTTTTTTTTTGCTTCTCTGTAAAACTGAGCTTGACATACAAACTCTTAATATAAATATACTGTTCTGGAAGCAATTGGATGTGGCATGCAGGTCATATTGTGACTCTTATTCCTCAGTAGAGTTAGCCTAGCAATTATAAATTATTTTTGTGTTACTATATATAGTAATACGTTTAACTTGGTCCAAAGTGAGTCTGACAGACGTTTACAATTTGCTTTTGTTATTACTGACGGTAGTTGGTTCATTAGATTAAGTTGTTAATCAAATGCAAGTCATATCAAGTATGACAATCTAAGGAGTTTGTTCGTGTTAAATTGCAGTACATTTTTTAAAGCCCTGCTTCTTCATTTCAGGTGGACAGTGGTTATAATACACAGACTTGTGGAAGCAGCATTATGGATACTGCAGGGGCTGAAAACAGTTGCAGAGAAAATGATGTGAATACTAACGTGTTTCAGAATAAATCTCATCTGCTTAGAACAAAGGTAGGAATTAAATTGTAAATACAAAATGCTAGGCCTCTCATCTAAACCATCTGTGTCCTGTTTTATTCAGTTTCAGGGAGTCTGAGAGGACCATCAGGTGATAATAGACCATGTTAATGTAGCATCACGTCAAGTATTATGTTGAAAACAAGGCATAAATGCAGGACAAATATTAGACTGGCAGTAAAATGCATGTTTGTTCTATGACAAAGGCAGTGGTAGTTTCAGAGGAAACTGAGGTGTATATGCATTGAGGGTAGTTGTGAGGCTGCTCACGGCTTTTGATGTGTTGTGGTCTGTTTCTTATTTTTGTTTTTGTTGTCTTTGCTGCTCATTTTTATCACTTAAGTTTTTAAATGTGTGCCTGTGGAGAAGCACATTTTGGGGGAAAAACAGTCTGCTACTTCTTTTCATAAGCTACCCTCAAGTTTCTTAGACTGGGGTGCTGACTTGGTGGAGAACTTTCTGCTTGGATACAATCTTTTGATTACAAGCCCTTTGACCTGTCTTCAAAACAAATGATAAAAGATAATACATATCTAGTAAGACTCCTAAACTCTTAATCTTGTGGTTGATGGGAAGGAGTTTTACTTCTCCCAGAGAATGGGAAACAAGGCTCTTTTATTTGGAGGAGAGGGGAAAGATCATCTCCTTTCACGTAGTAGTTATGGTCTTATAAACTTAGTAGATTATGGTCTACTGCTTACTGTTGTTTGCAGTCCTTGAAGGGGAGACAGTACTAACCAGTAGTACCAGATTATGAAAAAAGCTCAAGTAAGCCCATTCAGCCCAGACTTCACTTCTGTACCTGACATACTAATAGCCACTTTTCTGCCAAGGTAAAGAGCAGATTGATGGTGGCTTTTATACCATTGACATCAAGTTCTGAACTCTGCTCATTTAAGATGAGGGTAACAGTGCCCTCACAGGACTGTATGTGGACAGATTCCTGGAACACAGGAAGTTCCATCTGAACATAAGGAAAAACCTCTTGAAGGGTGACAGCACTGAAACTGGCTGCCCAGGTTGGTTATGGAGTCTCTTTCCCTGGACACAGTCCTGGGCAGCTGGCTCTAGGTGAACTTGATTTAGTTAGGGGAGTTGGACTAGATGGTCTCCAGAGGTCCATTTTCAACCCCTACCATTCTGTGATCCATAACTTCTAAAAATACCCATCTAATCTGAGGCCTTGCCCCAGCCACCCTGTTGGTTATGGGTTATACATGTGAATGTACTCATCAGAATCAATTATCTGACATCAAACCTGTCCTAGAGACTCACCATAGTCATGCAGCTGTCATCTTCCAACTGCTAGATCCTGACTAAACCCAACTTTGCATTTTGGATTAGATATAAGCTGGAGCATAGGAGGTTTTGGGTAAACATAAGGAAAAACTTTTTTACAGTGAGGGTGACAGAGCACTGGAACAGGCTGCCCAGGAAGGTTGTGGAGTCCCCTTCTCTGGAGACATTCAAAACCCCCCTGGAGACATTTCTGTGTGACCTGCTCTAGGTGATCCTGCTCTGGCAGAGGGGTTGGACTCGATCTCCAGAGGTCCCTTCCAACCCCTACCATTCTGTGATTTATGTGTGGAGACGTTAAGTATTTCATTCACCTCTCACAAAAGAGAACCCGTAGAGAACGAAAAGAAAAAAAAAATGAGCATTGCTGGTTGAAAGAATCCAGTCTGGCTCATTCAGAGCATGTGTGCTCTGAAGGGGGTTCTTGCTGACAGCACATCTCAAGAATTTGTGGAGAGAAAACATTATCTTTCACCTACCTTTCGTTTCAGAAGGGAGAGAGGGGAAGCTAAGGTATTAATTGTAACTTGAAACTTTCAGACAGTTACGTTTGGATCTTGTTTCTTTTGGGGTTTTTTTTGTGGAAATGGTTTTAAAATTCATTTTTCCCTATTAACCTAGGAGTGTTCCGTTTTAAACCACAAGGATAATCAGTTGCTGAGAGCAAAATCTCCAGAGAAGCAATCCTGTTTCCAAAAGGCAAAAACACATAGTACAGTATTTGGTCAAAATACGACTTGCAAGCTTTCTACCTGGAAACATAAAAATGAAAATCAAGTTTAGGGATTTCACAAAAATGGTATGTAGTTTTCTGACAGAGAACTTAAATTGCATTGTCTAATAATTTTTTTTATATGTATGACCTCAATTACCTGGATTATACATACTACTTTTTTTTTAATTCAAATGTAATAAATTTTCTGATATATATTAAAGGAGTTTTATATAAATGTGGGATTTTTCAGGTCTTATCAACAAATTTATTTGTATTACCAAGCTAGTCTCTTCCAAAATTAAGGCATCTAGACATGGTACAAAGAAACCATAGTGGGAATTTTTCAGAATTGTGTTCCTTCTGTGATTAGGGAAGGTTCCATGAAGAGCTTTTTTTGGAAAGTTTGAACATTGCTTCAGCTTCCAGAGGAATATTTCAGCTAGACTGAGCAAACTTTGGGTATCTTGCATAGGAGCCAATGTAACCGCAAAACCACCAGCATTTTAAGACATAACTTATAAAGGCACGAGTGAATTTTTTCTTTGGGGGAAGAGTAAAGAAAAGGAATTTTGTATTGCTTTTCCCTTAACCAGATTTATGGTGTAGGTTCAAGAATACTAGCAACAGTACCAAGAAAGAGTCACTGGACAGAAACAGACTGCTGGGAGTGGGGATGAGAGCAGGGCTGGGGAAAAAGGAGAGGAACGAGTGGCTGTTGGTGTAGTGTCAGTCCAAAGTAACAATGATGAAGCTCAGACTTTCAGGAGGAAAGAATGAAACTAGTGTTCTAGGGTGCCTGGAATATGTGTATGTTTTAGAGTATGCTGCAAACTGTTTAAAATTGTGTGCTTTGATTTTAACACCAGGCTAGTCTTTTAAATTACGTTTTCCTTGTAAACAGCTGTATGAACACTCAATTTGAAGTACAGAAATTACATATTTTTCCACAATTAAAAAAACCCCAACAACTTAATTATCTTAATAATAAAATAAGCTGTCAAAAGCAGCTTTTTAGGAATCCTCACTTCTTTTTCTCCTTGGTCTGACAGAAAACTGTGTTATCTGTCAGTTGGGTTTACCATGTACTTTAATAAAATGTACTGTTGGTTACTTCAATAGTGTTATGTTAGTGATTGTATTAGTTCTAATCTTGAAGTTGATCACCTGACTCCACCAGTGTCTCCTAAGAACACTCGTGTCCAAATTGATGCTTCTGAAGGAGTGGAAAAAGGTGCAATAAGGTTAATCAGCCTCAGTACATCATTCAGAGAAGGGTGCAGACTTCCTTCTATTAAATTAAGCCACTAAACTTCCTTCCCTCTTATGTTTAATTCCTGATACTATTATCTTGCTTACAGAAAGTACCAAAATACTGAGATACTACTTTAGAAATAGAATTGACTTTTGCATGCCACTTACTGCAAAAAGTATTAAAGTACACAAATTCTTGATACCTTCAGGAAAACCGTTGATGAATTAAAGTAATGGAAGGAGGAGGGTCTGGAAGCCCCAAACTCTTTGCCTAATCAAATAATATTTGGTTAAATTTGATTTGATGTGTTTAAAAGAACCTTATGGAATTTATAAAAGTGAATGGGGGGGGTGTGGGAAATCCCTATGGCAATCTTCTAGCCTTAGTGACTAAGAGGGGAAGGAAAGAAAAGGGAAATAGTGAGATTTCAGGACTCTGTGTTAGAGCTCTGAAGCAAGCTTTGTTGCATTTAATCAGAAAGAAAAGCTCATTCTTGTAGATGCTGCAGGTGAGGTAGTTTGATCTTTTTTCATAGCAAGGCTCTCTGGTCCCAGGATACTGGATGGAAGTTCTGCTTCCTTTTCTGTTCCGCAACCCGCAGAAAAGCTTGTACCAAAGCAATAGACCGTGGCTGATGAGTAGCTATGGGCACACTAAGCTTAAAACAGTTGGTTAGACCTAAATTTGAAGGCAACTCCCAACAGGTGTTAAAAGCCTCAAAGGGTGAAGTATGAACAGGATTGTAGAGCATTAAAAAGCAACGGGTTAGACCTGAGGCCTGTGTGCAAGTGTTGCATGAATGGAACAGTTTGAAATGGTTTTATTAATAGTTCACCAGTGAAGGCTTTTTGAAAAATATATTTAAAGAAGAAGGGAAACTTCTACACCATCAATAAAGCATCATTTGGGTTTAGTTCTCACATTGCAAAAATAGCAATTAAAAAAAACCCACTTTAGATTTCTAACCATGAAACATGACATTTATTATTTTTTACTTCCATAGCAGTTTAATCAGTTTTTCTGTAACACATTTTAGATGGACACCAATTGAACCTAGGTCCTGAATTATCTATTTGGTGATCTTGAAGCAGTGCCCCACTAAAAGCTGGAAATACACTGAACTGATAAGTTTTAGGGGAGGAATTTTTGTTAAAATAAGAATGAACTGCAACTGCTGGAAAATTTGATTTACTGACTAGGGCCTTCAAAATGTTCTTGGCTTTACTGGTAACGTTTGTAGCTCAGAAGCAAGACACAACTTGTCTGAGGTTTAAATGTTATTTACAACCTTGTGTCTTCTGCTTTTCATTATAATTCTCTCCAATAATAATCAGTGGAGAGGGTGAATTACAATTTCTGGACTGTACAAAGCAGTTATTTTTGCAAGTGTGATTACTAAAAATAGTAGTAATACTAAATGGGGAGATGAGAAGCAGGGTGGTCGAAATTATGATCTGTTTCTGAACTGTTCAGCATGATATGTATAATTAAGATTTGGTTTTGTCTTTTGAGATTTTTTTCTTTTATTATTTATGATTACATGTTCAATGATCAGAGGGTTTTAAAGTACTCACAAATAAAAAAACCCCAAACAATCACTAAAATACTTAGTTATACCCTGTGTATTTTATTCAAGGGAAATGTAAGAGCAGAAACGGGTGAATGTAAGATGTCATTAAGGATCCCCCTAAATAAATCTGATCTCTTTCCTGTCCTATTTTATAGTCTTCAATTAGATGGGGAATTATTTATTTTATGAAAATGCATATATTTTATGAAGTTTGCTTAACTGTTTTGCAGAAGAAACCTACGGTGCAAAGTACCGTGGAAATCATTTGCCCATTCTGTTTCTCTTGCTGTACTTAATGCAGTGGTTGGCAGATGTTGCACAGAGCTGTCATTGTTTACATTAAGTTAATTTCAATAGTTCTAACAAGTCTTTTAACATGTGTGATTGTAAACTGAGTGGTGAAACAGAATAAAGATACCTCTTTCATAGCTACATTGATTTTATTTTAAAATTTATTTATTTTGCTACAATTTGCAGCATCTTTTGACTGCTGCCTGTAATGCGTGTGTGTGTATTGGTTTTGGGTGGGGGGCACCAGGGAACAGAGGATGGAGATCAGGCAAGGAGCTTGGAAAGCTTTGCTCTATGTCCAATTAAAAAATGGGTTCAGTGACTATAGAATAGATGGCATTGAATTAAAAGCACAGCTCTAGCGCTCTGCAAATCTTCCTTGAAACTAAATTTTGAAGTTTCCAAAGCCTTTTAGAATAGTAGTGAGAGTATTAAAGCATCTCATGCATGGGCTATGGGTTTTTTTACCGCAGTCAGTTAAACCTGTTGTTTCCTTTTGATACCTTTTATAAATACATACTTCATAAATCTGATCCAGTCCTTTAAACTGACAGCACCCAGGGAGCTGAGTAAATATGGCCAAGTAACAACAATGTATTCGATCAGCTGTGGCCCACAGACTACTCACAAGGAAAGCTCTGAGGAATAAGTGACTAATATAGAAATGTGTGATCTGTACTCTTCAAAGATCTCTGAGGAACAGCTGTAGTATGGTGGCATTGATGTCTCTCAGCTTTGAGAACCAGGACTTGGCATCAGCAGAAACGGTCTGTGAAAAACACGTCATCCCAGGCACTTCAGAGGATAGTTTTACTGACATGAACTTGTAGAATTCAATAGCAACCACCTTGAAGTGCCTGCAGTGGGAGTTCAGCACTGAGTCTAGCAGCACACTTAAAAGTACTTGTATCCTCACAGCACATAAAACTTGCATAACCCGGTGCTGTAGCTTGACTCTGACAACGCAGTTCAATGCTCAAAAGGTTGTCTTCTATTTTAATATTCTAACTAAATAATTCTAACTTGCCTGCATCGTGGCAGTACTGGAATGATCACTGCAAAACTTGTCATTACTTGTGGATTTTTGTGTAACAGTATCAGTGATGGTTTCTTTTTTCTTTTCATTTTTTTTAAGGTAGTTTAGAGACTAGGCAATGATTTTAAATTTTCTTAAGGTCTAGGAAAAAGACTACTGCAATTTCATGGTATGGCTTCTCTCCATGTGTATATGTACAGACAGCTAAGCTGCTGTGAGACAGAACTTTGCCAGAAGGAAGTGGAATTTATCTTTCACAACTAAATTCTGTGGGCACTTAAGACCAGTAACTAGCACAATTGCTTCTTTCAGTTCTGAGGTGCTAAAGACCAACTGTAAGGCACTGACTTCTGTCAGGTTCTTGAATGGCCTTATGGCTGTTGAAGGAAAAAAAATAAAATACAACTGCTCCTTCACTTTGCAGAAGCATTTATTTTCACCCACAAGAAAAAAAAATGGTGTTAAAACTATTTTTCTTCTGCATATATATAGTCATAAAAAGTTTTCTTTAAAAAAATGCCTGTTTTACAAATTATTAAAATGTGTGTTTAGCAGTAAACAATCTGTTTAGAGCATTTTGCCCATAGGGGAAAAAAATATGTAAATACAAATAATCAATGTGTAAATTCCTATTAACTTTTATATCCAGCTATTTTTGTAGCTTCTTTTTCTTTTTTTCTGGTTCAGTCTTGCTGCTTGTCTCTGTAGATAGATTTGCAGACACATCACTTCCTCGTATCTACAGTAAAAAAAAAAAAATTAGAAGTCAGAATGCTTTAATCTCAATTTTAACATATGCTGTCCTGATAAAACTTGATTTTACTTGTATAGCTTTTACAAACACTATCAGCATCAGAAAATTCTGTTAGCAGTCACCTAAAAGAGGGTTTACTCTCATATAGCAATCACAGCTGGAACACTCAATCTGAACTGAAAGCTGGGAAAAGCCAGGGGATATATGTGTAGCAGCAACCCTCATGACTGAACTGCCAGTGGTTCTTTGGCACCAGGTGGTATGTGTCACCTCCTCAGCTGGTTGTTGTACTTGAGAAAATGTGGGGGAGGTAGCAGGGTATGAATCAGAGAGATGAAAAGGGGTCTGAACCTAAGAATTTTCATTTTGCTTTTAAGAGAAGCACCACTGCTGTGTTTTCTGAAGTGCTCCTCACATCCAGCAGAGGCTCTGTCAGGCTTAGGATACTGCACAGCAAAAAGGCATTTAACTTTGGAAATTAATGGAAAATGGGCTTTTTCTAAAGCAAGAACAACAAGAATAGGGAAAAGCATGTATGCTTACAGAGAATGACTTGTCCTCAAGGACAGAAGTCAGCAGGAAGCATGCTATGCTTTCTTTGAGACATGGGAATGAGTGGCATTTCAGCAGAGTGAAGCAGGCTCTATGATGAAATGCAGCTCATTCAAGTAAGGTTCATAGAACAACTGGACCAAGACCAGGTACATGTGTGCTCCTCTACACCTGAGTCTCTGGGCAAACCATAACGTCTGATTAGAGAAGGCAACGGGCACTGAATTCATAAGCTTGATGCAAGGAAGCTGATCACTAGGACTTTAATACCAGATTATAAATTACGTGACTCCAACATCAGCATATACCATGAGTCATTGAATTGTATCCGAGTAAAGCAGGCACCTATGCTGGAATTAAACCCCCTGCCATAGGCTGAAGGCTACTCTTCTGTCAGCTATTAGCATGGCAAGGACTAGGACATGCTGAAGAGTATTGGAAAGGCTGTGAGAACAATTAACACGGTAACAATAAATTGCCTACAATGAGTAAATGTCACAAGAAGGCTCGAGACAAGAGTCTAGGTTTCTAGGTGACAAAAAGGCCTATATATTGGATCAACTGTTCAGCAAACCCATTAGGGAGAAGCAACTCTTGCTTTTAGTACCTGCTTAAGAGGTTACCCAGAGAACCGTCCCTGTAATAGTGATTTTCAATGTAATTACTCAAAATTCATCACCATGGTAGAAGGAGAAAAAACCCTAATGCATTACACATGAGCAATAATAAGGAATTTAGTGAAGATTTTGTTAAAGGGGGTTGCAAACAGGTAAAATGCTTTCAGGGTTGAGATGGAATTTAGAACTTGAAGTAAGAATATGCCATTTATCAATAGAATTTCAAGAGAACAGTTAAAGTCAGTAGAGAGATTTGTATTACAAGTCAACAGACATTCTTTAAGAAGAGAAAATCTTGTACAAATGAGGAAATAAGGGCAAAATTAAGTTAAAATAAACAGGCAAGCCCAAAAGACTGAGGAACAATAACAAAAACTCTCTACGTAAATGCGAGGCAGGGAATTCTTCACTTCTCCTCCATCCACGGACAGCTTCATGATAATAAAAGCCTAGAGCAGGCATGAAGCACTCAAGAAAATTAAGACCAACATCAAGAAAACTGTTACCAATAACCATCATCAAAAAAAAGAGGGTAAAAAATTGCGTAAGAGGAATACTAACACTGCCAAGAGAAGATGCTGTCCAAAAGAGTTTGAAAAGCAAGCATAAAAGATTCAGCTAGCAACATGTTGCTTAAAACTGGTCTTGGTATTAGAAGGAACGAAGGATGATGCAAAGTGTTCCCACAGAGCACCATACCACACAGGAAATCCTGCATGTGTGTGATCCTGTATAGATCTATGGTGTGCACCCATTCAGATTCACGCATGTACTTCTGTTCCTCCCAGCTCAAAAAAACCCATGTAATGAAACTACAAAAACATGATGGTGATGAGCAAGATTAGAGGTAACAAATAGTTTGCAGAAAAGCCGAAGCTAAAATAACGGATAACAGAAGTATATAGAATTGAGGGGCATGGGAATGGAAAATAGGAATAAATGACTTTTTCATAGTGTAGGAAATACATTATGTCATCAAGTACTGGTATTAGGCATCATGCTTGAAACAAACAAATGGTTAAGAAAGTTGTTTTTCATACAGAGTGAGCTGTGGAACTCACACTTTTGACTCCCACAGTATCTCGTAAAAGTAAGCTAAGAAAAGAAGCATTTAAACGAATCCACAGAACCAAGGCTCTATCTACTGAACACAAAGATGTGTATTTCTGGGTAAGACACTATTTAAGTTGTAAGCTTTCAAAGCTGGATGCTTTGAAAGGATACAAAGGGAATGATCACTATGTGCATCTTACTCCTATATTCATTCCTTACCTGGAAGGAGGACTAGTAAAAGATGTTTAGGATGACAAAGTAATTTGGATTAACCAGTATGGCCATTATTGTATTAAGGGATAAGCTAAAATTATAGTATTGGCTTCACTGTAGAGCAAATACCTTTACAGATATTAGTACAAGAAGTAGAAGAGAAGGGGGATGGGGGGGGAGAAATCAGAAAATCAGGTTGTATTAGCCTTGCCCAGGGAGATGGTGGAGGCCCCATCCCTGGAGACATTCAAAGTCAGGCTCTGAGCAACCTGATCTAGTTGAGGATGTCCCTGCTTACTGCACGTGGGTTGGACTAGATGACCTTTAGAAGTCCCCTCCAACCCAAGGCGTTCTATGTCACTCGGGGACTGGAGTCATTGCAGCAGAAGTGTTCTGGAGTGATGCTCACAGCAGCACTGCTGACAAACCCTAGCTGGTGAGCACAAGCAGTGGACAGCTCAGCACATGAATGCACAGCAGGATGCAAGGTTTCTTTCTACTACAAGTTTCATTATCTACTCCCACTTTTTGAAATCACAAGGACTGTTTTCAACTCAAGCTAATACAACGGCTCAAGGATCAGAATATTTGCATGTGTTTGGAAACAGGATTTATCAGAAAAAAAAAATAATGTTGGAATATATAAACAATAAAGACCTCTTGCTTATTTTTGCTTTTCTTTTTCCTCCATGATTACAGATACTCAATTACTGCAACCACCTTTTTACATGAAAATGCCATGTGTAACTTGATGAAAGTACACAGTCTTGTAATAGCCTGTAAAATACGCAGCAGGCATGAGGTGTGAGACCAGGTGAAAACTCCTCTGTCCCTGATGCACTAAGAAGCTAGAATGAAAAGTCTTAAGACCAGAGATACAGTTATTAGGATGTTACAGTTCTTATGTTATCATGAGACAAATTACCCAACACAAAAAATTATAAGAAAGGACTGCCTTTTACAGCCAGCGATTACAGTTTCCTTCTGAGCCACCTATCACAGTTACACTGTGGTCTACTGGAGCAAAAAGATGATCCTATTGCGTTCTGGCAGATTGTCAAATGTAGATTTGATTACAAAACAATGAAACTCAAAAGATATTATTTCAGCAAATCATCATCTTTCCCATCAGTGGAAATATCCCAGAAGGGAAATTTAATTTAGAGCCCTTTATTCTTTTCAACAGCCAGTAAAAGTAGACCTGTGTATGTATGAAGCAATCACTACAATCTGCTGCTGATTTTTTTTCTTTTTCTTCTGGGTTAAATTTCAAATTTACCATATGCTGATTTTTTTAAGATTACTGAAGGGTAAATACGATTCTATGTCTCACAAACCTTGTGCCTTACCTTTGGTTCTACCAACACCATCCGAATTTTCTGATGTTGGATGTTGGAGGCATCTAACATAATGTTCACTTTAACTTGATCAAATACATGTAATGTTGTGTCTTCCACAGTAAGTGACGGTACCTGAAAGTTCAAATTTTATATAAATACTCACTGCTTACAGTCTTATGTTTTATACAAATAAGTATTTTTGAAGGAAATAATTTGTTACGTGTCAATAAAAATGAACACCAATTACTGTCCTGCGTGTTCAGAGTGTCACAATACATGGTATATACATTGTGGTGGTGTTTACTCTGATAATTAGATATTAGTTGTATCTAGTACAGAAATCAGTTGCTGTCTGAACTCATTTATTTAGACCTATGAAGACCACAGTGGCACCACTACTACAGGTGAATAAACACGTATTTAGAACTTATCTCTCTTAACCTTCTAAATCCAACTAGAGCAGACTTCAGTCATTCTGCTCACTTACCAAATCAAAACCCAAAGATATTTAAGAACAAACCTTGTAAAACATACCTCATGGTTGTAATCCAGTTTTGGCGTTGGTTTATCTTTTTCTTCAAAGAAGACTGTTCCTTCTAACCCATACTTGGGAATCAGAACCACAACTGCATTTTTTCTTACAAATAATATATACGCATCTTCATTCACTACTCCTTTGCTTTTGAAAAATAGCTGTAATAAAAATAAAAGATATGAATAAAGAAAGCTACTAGAATATTCTGTTTTGGATTACAAAAATACTGGCTAGATTTAGACTGAAAATTAGGAAGAAGTTTTTTACTATGGGGTTGGTGGAGCACTAGAAAGGGTTGCCCAGATAGGTGGTGGAGGCCCCATCCCTGGACACATTCAAGCTTAGGCTTGATGAGGCTCTGAGAAACCTGATCTAGTTAAGGATGTCCCTGCTTACTGCAGGAGGGTTGGGCTATCTGACCTTAGGAGGTCCCTTCTAATCCAGGGCACTCTATGATTCTATTCTATGAAGAATCCTCAAGATGCCATTACTCTTAGAGACCTAGCAATGCAATGTTGAACCTGTTCCTGAAAGCAGCAGCTCTCATTCTTAATCATTCCTTCATATTTGCTTGGTTTTGCTCTACCAAAGCACAACTCAATGTTCCCTGCCTTCTTTGAAAAGCAAGGTGAATTGTCCATAGTTAATCGTTGCATCTCAGAACTACTTACCTGTGTGTGGAATGCAACAGATGCTCTTTGGGCGTATTGAGCCATTTTATGTCTGTAATTGAGATTTTTACACATTTCTGCTAGTTTATGTTTATCTGTAAGTTCTGGGTAAGTACTGTCTGCTCCTACAGCCACTGCTAAAAGTCGATGTACTATAATGTCAGCATACCTGCAAAGATGAGATTAAATGATCAATGACACACCAAAACATACTTTAAAATAAATAAAGAGTTCCTGAATATAATTTTAGGTACATGAATCTTATAGATCAAAAAGTTTTTGTAATAATCATGGTCTGCTTATAACTCTCTGTATTAGTTCAAGATCACTCTCTTTGCTGACCAAAGATACACTCTGCAGAGCCAGAAGGAATGATACCATTTTCCAAGATACATTGTTTACTACATTCTACTAATAAAGTCTGTATTGTTGAATGTTTACAAAGAAGAAACCAAGTTTTATTTTTGGACTAAAAGAATGATGTTTCACCATGGCAGCTTAAGCCACTTCCTTCTTCCATTTCTAATAAACTATATAAACTTAGTGTAGAATGGCATTTCAATACCATTGATCTGCAAAGCATAATCTCACTTGAGCTTCTTGGTACATAACATTTTAGAACTGCAGTCAGAAACTTTTTAAACACATGTGTTAGCAACTAAAATTTACTATTGTAACTCCTAGAAGCTCTACAGATTATCCACACAAATGCACAGAAATTTCAATCCACCTGTAACTTGAAATGTTTCTAGGAAGCAAAATGTGACAGTTATTTTCCTCAGATATTACTCAGATACTTCTTGGTTAAATAAAAAAAAATAAATGCAATGATGCAATAGCAGGTTTCAAATTACCAATGTTTTTATAAGTAAAATAGTCTCCTCAAAATATATACACAGTTTCCAGCTGAAAAACAACTGATTAAACTCTGCCTCAGTCTCTGTTGCAGAGATGCTAACTGATCCCAAAGTGCATTTCTGTCTGGATCAGAGATATACATTAGGGATGTATTTATCTTATTTTTTATGAGTCTTTTTAAAAAAACAAATAAATAATTATTAGTACTTAGTAGTCACAGACAGTGACCCTGGGACCTTACATGTAAAGCCATTGCTCTTTCAATTGAAATCTAAAGCTGAACAAGAAACGGTATTTTGTTTTAAATGGATAACACCACAATTTAAAATAAAATTTCTTCACAAACAAATCACTTTTTTGTTCTCTGAAGCTGTCATAAAAATAGAAATACCTTCTAATAGGTGAGGTGAAGTGGGTATAGATAGGTGAAGCTAAACCATAGTGATGAAAATCATTATCCATTCCAGAGCAGAAATAAACAGCTTGCATCATGCAGCGTGTGGTCAAAATTCGCAGCAGTGTATTTAAGTAGGGGAATGCTGGAGATTCAGCTTTGTCTAACGATTCAGCTAAAGCCTTTGCTGAATCTGTCTTGATTTCCAAATTCTGGAAGGAGGGAAGAAAAAATAAAAGAAAACGGTCAGATACTTCTAGTAAACATTAAGATACCATAAGCAGAAATTTAACAGCTACATTCCAACCCTTATTCTTGGGTAAGTGACAAAACAGAAAGCAAACACAATTTTCTGTAATTAATTCACTTAATTAGCATGGTAAAAGCTTGCCTTGGACTTTGCAGCCTTCACAAGGATGTCATAATTTGATGGGGGAGGAGCAGGGTGTTTCCGGAGCAAGGCAAACTCTGGGAACTCCTCATAAATTTTTTGTGCTACAGAAACATTGGCAAGCAACATGAACTCTTCAACCATGGAATTTGTTTCTCTGTCAACATAAAATATTTTGTACTGTTAGAAAGGCATAAAACTATATATTTATTTTGAAAGCCTAATGAAGAAACCTTGCACCATTCTAACATAGTATATATTAGCTAATGGTTTTGAACATTTATGGAATTAGGCAAATATTTTTAAGACTAAAAAGATAACATTTGAAGTTTTAAAATGCTGTATCAGAAAGAAAAAAAACAAAACACAACTAAAATACTCTAAAATAACAAATTAAGAAAAATGTTCTTTAAAATACCCAAGAAGACCAACAGATAAGCCTCTGGATTTCTTCTAAGAGTACTGTTCAACTATCATGCATATAAAGTTTGAAAGCACCGTGTTGCACACCATGAAGTATTACCAGTATACATAATTACGTGTAGATATTAGCACAGAAAGTAGGTAGCAGTATGAGAGGAAGAACCTATCTTCAGCAACTGAATCAGTACCTCCATTTCTAGAACTCCTCAGTAAGACTGGATCACTCTGTACACGTGCCGTAATGGCTCTCTTGTTCTTAAGGCTTCAGTAACACATAACTCCCAAGTTCTACTTTCTCTCTTTGTTAAGGGCACCAAGAAGCCAGTGGGATGTAGAGAGTTCGGGCCTTAGTGCTCCATCAACTCAGTAGTAAAGACTTAAGTTTGTATACAAAGCACACAGTTGAAAACTTGCTTAATGCAAATGCAGTAAAGTACAGAGGAATTCCCTTTTTGTTGGATCACCTTGCCCAGAGAAGTTACGGATTGCCCACCGTTGGAAATGTTCTAGGCCAGGCTGGATGGGCTGCTGAGCAACCTGACCTAGTTGAAGATGTCACTGCCTGTGGCAAGGGGTTAGAACTAGATGATCTTTAAAGATCCCTTCCAACCCAAACCCTTGTATAATTTTATGACTGTCCTGCACTATTATAGGAGGTTTTTATACTATTTACTAAATGTTGCTACTTAAATATGTTTTTAATTCCACCCTTGCCCCAAAGTAACTAACTGAGGAAAATAAAATGCATACTTGAGCTCCTTTGTCTGCAGATCGATCGGATCATGAGTTTCACTGTCCATGTGGAAACGAACTTCTGGTGAGGAAAGTGTCAAGGCTCTGAAAGACAGAAAATGGTATTAATGAATGACAATAAAGCAGATGCATCAGCTGAGTTGCAAGCCTGCACACAACAGACAGGTTTATCATGGAACTGTAATTTAAAATTAGCAGATTTTTTTTTAAAATAGCAGAAATGTAAAATAAAATTGTGGAATTAATGTTCAATTAGCAGAAATCATGATATTGACACACATCAATGCTGGCGCCTAAAATTTCAAATGCTATTCCTCTGGCTGTACTTTAATAATGGCTGTAAGAGATCCATATTGATTGATCTTGTGAAGGAAAAGTTAACATCCCAAGTTTGTATTTTTTGGGAAATGAAGATAGGCAGAAGTGGCAAAATAGGTCTCTTTCAAAAGATTTTCCCTAGAAAAAGGGACACAGAAGACCATTATACAGTTTGACAGCAAAAATAACTAGAAAACAGCAAAAGAAATAAACAAAGAAACAAAAAACAAAAAAAAAACCCAACAAAAAACTAAACAAAAAACACCACAACAACCACAACCAAAACATACCCCAAACCAAAACACACAAACAAACAAACTAAAACAACAAACCAAACAAACAAAAAACACCACCACACACAAAAACAACAAGGTAAAAAGGTAACAGGAACACTGCATAGTTTACCCATTATCAATTCTTTTCTTCTTCAGAATTTTTGCTAATTTGTTTAGTCCACGTAGGCTGGTAGTAAT
Organism: Actenoides lindsayi; assembly: GCA_025331215.1. Classification (NCBI taxonomy): domain Eukaryota; kingdom Metazoa; phylum Chordata; class Aves; order Coraciiformes; family Alcedinidae; genus Actenoides; species Actenoides lindsayi. The sequence continues at coordinate 31,305 of WTSP01023071.1, forward strand.
ATCATCATTCATAGCTGCTGAATCAATTCTCATCTGTGCTTCGGCATATGTGAGAGAAGCCTTGAAGAGGTTAAAAAAAAATAAAAATACATAACTGAACGCTGGAAAGAAAAAACAGTTTTGTCTTGCAGTTCACAAGAATACAAAGTTTTACATTCAACACCTAATTACATGTCATTCTCAAAGAATAATGGACAAAAAAAGGACAGATATATCCAAGCTATTAAGAAATACCAGGCATTTTTAAAGGGTTAGAAGAACAGAGGAGAATCAAACATTTTATTTTTAGGATTCAAATTTCTACTTTTAGGAAAATATAAAACCCTAAAACAGAAAGAAGAAAACTTTAGCATCAAGTCTGTTGAGAACTGTTTTTACAAAGAGGTTTCCAGCTTTTTTTCCAGAAGTATAATAATATTTATGTGACTAACCTTGGAATTAATAATACTCTTCGTAAATCTGGTTTTTACAATTTCAGCCTTATGGTTCATCTCCCATATACATGAAAATGCAAGCCTATGAGATGAGAAAGTGGGAAAATCTGTTAAAATTCACGTACATCCATCTGGAGGTTCTTGTCAGGACCAAAGTATGGACCATATACTTATACCTGTCCACATTAGATCTCAGGGAACATAAATTGGAACTAAGCAACTCTGGAACCATATCAATCCTCTGCAAAGAAAAGAGTAAAAATCATGACTAGTTATATGTATTTTAATTTCCTGATTTTTTAAGTATATTAAAAGCTTAACAAAAAAATAATATTATTTTCAAGAAAACTCAGATTTCTGAAATAAAAGTAAGCTACTTTAGAGGAAATTAATTCAAAGATCCATTTTAATTATTGTTTTTAGCAAGATATTTCTGAAAAGAAATTGTGATCTGTGAGAAGCTGAAGTAAACAGGACTAAGTGTACAGTTGTAGTGAATACTAATCATAGGAAACAGATTTCACTATCACAAGAGAAAAAAAAACAACAACAAAAAACAAAGAACAGAAAAGGCAAAACCAGGTCACTTTGACAATTTCAGACTAATTTTAAAACAGTAGTCCAGTTTCAGAACTACATGTTATTAATGCTTCAAACAGGAGCTGAAAGGGATATCTACACAAAACAGATTTTAAAAGAAGCTGTGCAGGCTGAATGACAGAAAGCACCTTCCTTTTGGTAGCCTGGGGCAAATTAAGGACAACCCAAAGGAATCTACCCCCCCCCTTAGTTTAGGGATCATGTCTTTACTTCCAAGAAGTGAAAGAGGAAAGCAATTAAAAATCCAACAGCTTAACTGTACAAGAAGTGTTTTATATAGAAACAATTACTTTTTCACACAGATAGACTGTTGTTCCTCTTTTTGCCGACTCCTCATCCAAAGCGTTCCCTGGGCGAATAAAATGACTGACATCTGCAATATGTACACCAACCTAAACAACAAATATCACATTATGCATCTTATAAAAGAGAAACATTTCTCAAGATGAAAGAAATTTTCCCAAGTCTTTATTTACAACTCAGTCTGCCCATTCCAGTTCCCTTCAGCAGCTTCTATATATAGTAATAGAAATAGGTAAAACCCATCATACTGATAAAATAAATTAAAATAAATAGTTTCAGCAATTATGCAAAATAAGGACATGTATAGTGGAAAGTTATATTACTAATGCAGTTCTTGCCTGGGGGCTCAAGCAACCTCTTTAATTTTCTTCCAGGCTCACTGAAGATTTGTTTTTTCTCTTTGCTAGACCTTCCATTTTGGCACAGTCTGCTACTACAATTACAAATTAATTTATAACAAAAGAACTTGACTAAATAAGATACAAGGGCATAGAAAGCTTGTGTTAAGCCTACAGCTTTTTTTAAGCTTTTTTTTTTTTTAATAAAGTAATTATTCATTAGGCATTAGAGAAGTAGCTTGACTTTTCCTATCCTAGCTGTAGATATCCATATTTATACTTAAAGAGGCAAATAAATTCTGTATTAGTTTCCCATACCTAATGAGCAGAAAGCAGGGTGAAATCAGGAGATGTTGAATCCCCACTTGTGACACTGATGTAATGCAAATCTACTCCCTTTCTTTATTACCATCTTGCAGATGTGCAAACACCATTAATTTATTTTACCACAGATCTGGAGCTTTGCTCATGTCATGTACTGTTACCACTACTGCACTGTTTGTAAAATAAAGGAAGAAGTAAATAAATAAATGACCGACTTGATTAAAAAGAAACGAACAGACAAAACCCCATACCTCTATATTTCCATTTTCTAGGTCTCTGCAATGTAATGCATCATCAATATCTGTACAGCCAGGAGGATCAACACTACAAACATGGAGGTGCCTTAAGTCCTCCCTGTATTTCATATCCTGAATAAAGAAAAAAAGTTTTCAAGAACTTCTTCCTTATCAGAATAAAAATCATCATTTCAGAAAGGCACTTTGAGGAAGATTTTTCAGAGCAATCAAGTATTTTCACAGTGGGTTTTTTTTCTGTTTTAGGACAAGGTCTGTAGTAATATTATATAATTAGATCAAAACAGATATGAAGGAATACCAGTGAAAGAAAAATTACGAAGATGATTAAGTACTGACATTTTTTCTGTTTTACAGCAAACAGGAGGACAAACAGAATAAACCCACAATTTTTTCATTATTTCAGAATTAGCTGGACCAGGAATTAAGATTTTTTTTAAGTGAAATTTTGACTGATGTCCAGCTAGACAAATTGTTTCGGGTATGACTGCTCTCAACTAATTTCATCTTTCAAAGGCTTAGATGTCTAGACAGTTGAAAAGAACTGCACCTTTGTATGATGGTTACAAAAAGATCTCAGATAGGTATCTCAGACCAGACAACTGACTTTCAGATAGCCAATTTATACATAGATCCCTCCTTCAGTTTCCACATTCAAAAGAAATATGAGTAGGTAATAAATTATAATAAAAGTAGTCCACCTCAGAGAAATTAAAATACACAAAACACACAAAAACTATAATGCTCTAATTGTTCCCTGATGATACTTTTCCGTACATTCTAAAGAACCATTTCCCATCCTACCGGGGAGAACCTGAATTCACAAACAGCATTTAAAATGAGCAATTCTGCAAACACCAATTTCCCTTTCTTTATTTTTTTTTTAATAGCAGGATTTTATAGCAGGATACATTAAAGTCTCCTCTCCTCAGATTATTTCAGCAACGACACAGGATGCCACTTTTGATTAGAAAGCTATTTAGGAAGATGACCTCACAATTACATGAACTGTAGTCTCATTTCTTTGAAAAAAAACTTTTTTCTTTATTTTTAAATGAAACCTGCAAGGTTTTTCACCTTCAATTGTCTACCTCCAACACAGATTTAGCCAAAACCCAAAAACCTGCAGAGGCCTTGTTTCCACAGGAAATCAGGATGGAAGTCCACCCTAAGACAAAATGGTTTTGGACAACATTCTTCCTCTATTTTTGTCACACTAGGATATCCAAGAGTGTCACAGTTTGATTTGAAGGAGAAGGCACAGTAATTATTACCATAATTTAAAGATTTACCTGTTCTGTAATGCTCCATGGCATTTTTGGTAGGAAACTAAGGACATTCTGGGAGAAAGCCTGATGAGGGACATCGTGTTCAAGTAGAAGAACTTCTGTCTCAGTCTCTTTATCTCCAGCACTTCCCAAGTTCTTTACAAAATGACCCTGACAAACAATATACATGCAAATATACACGCACAAATCAAGCAATGTTGTTTGTTAAAAAATAAGTATTTGAGACCATTATCTCATACATTATTAGTATATTAAACTACACAGAAAGAGTAATCTCTCCTTCAGTCAACTCTCACACCTTTAAAAGAAATTTAATTGAAAACATTTAATTGATTCAAACAAGTCTGAACTTTGTACATCCCCCTCTTCCTAGACTGGCACTTAATTCTCCACATTTAAGATTGCATAAATTGTAAACATAGCAATTCAGTTTTGCAGGAAAAAAACCCAAACACTGCTTTATAAGCAGCCAAACTAATAACCTCTGTGTTTTGTAATGTGCCACACAAACCACTTCCTAATACATTAAAACTCTTACTTTCTTCCTCATACATCTCATGCTCTGCACTTGTCTTTATCTTAACACTCCTTCCATATATTCCAAGTTTCCTTCCTTTCTCTAAACACGAGACAATTGTGCTCTCATTCATCACGAGCTATGCATTCCTACACAAGCCAACGGAAGCCTCTTGAAAGCCTAGTGTTCAACACAAACTGAAGAAATTATTCTCAATTTCTCTTGTATTCTTCTCTGTATCTATAAAAAGCTTTTAAGAACTTAATTACCAGTAACTGTGCCCCTCTGGCAATTTAACTGAATTTGGCCAATGTGTTTTAAAACTACTTTCCAGGATGTTACTTTGTGTGTGGATGAGCAAAGCTCATCAAAACCCAGACTATAAAAAGGCAGTCACTAGTTAGATTAAATAATGAACCTCAGTTAGCATATGGATGTTTACTGCAGAACCTAAGGACCAAGGTTTTTAAATATGATACCCCGTACTTGTTTTCTAGGGGTAAAGAGTAAACTGAACTATTTAGGGACTTCCTTAATTTACACCATCAAAGAAAAGAACTCAAAAAAAAATAAAAAAAATTCATGGCAACACTTTTTGCAGTTACTCAGCATTGCAGATAATAATAAACATTGTACCTAATAAACACATAAAAATGAGACAGATAAAAGTTCAGAAGAAAACACTTAAACTTACATTAGGATACCTGGAATTCCTAGGCCAACCATCAATAGCAACAATTATTCTTTGTCCTTCTAATGTATCTGCTTGTCTGGTCTCTATTCGTATGCGAGGAATTCTTCGATCAGCTGGTGTAAACAAATGGCGCCTTGCCTATTAAAGAGACAGAAAAGAGGAACAAATAATTTCTCATCGAAGGAAAAAAATAATTAAAATTTCTGCACTTACAATAACTTGATTATTTCCTTACCTCTTTGATCTGTGATTTGGAAAGCATGCCACAAAATGGTCGCCAGTTCCGTTTTATAATGCCCACTACTTTTCCTGTAGGTCTCAGCATGTCCTTGTTAACAGAAGTCTTCAGCTGGCAGAAAACACAGGGGTTAAAAACACAAAACTGTCTGAACCCATGGTAACATGTTTCATCACAGCATGTATCTCAAACCTTAGTGGTAACAACTTATGTATCACTATAATGCCATAAATTATCTTATAAACAGACCTATGACTCCCTGTGCTTTGCATGACTTTTAATATTTTTAATATGTGACATGACTATGTTGCTGTGTTTTGGGGTTTTTTTGTTGTTGTTTGTTTTGGTTTTTAAATGAGCATCATTTCAGAAAAATAAAGAACAGAAAAAGACTCTAAAGAAATGTTATCTTGTACCACTGACTCTGCTTACTGCACCACTATCTCCATTTTCTTTTCCAAATTATTATAGTAATACTTAGGAGTCCTTTTATGTTGCTTGAAAATTCTCAAGTAATTCTAAACACAGTAATTAAAAAAACATTACCATGGAATTCAGTGGGAAGATCATGTTTTTAAAGCAATGCAAATATTTGTTGGGCAAGGTAGACATGTGTGCACTGCATGTACATTAAGTGGAACTACTGGAAGAAGCTAAAGAATATTTTACAACTGGTTCCAAATGTATGTGTTTCCTATAAAAGCTGACTGTCAATGAGATCAAATCCCAATCTGCACAACAGCTCATAGCTTTGTATTACTACCCAACTACCACTCAGTAACTTTTGGATTTAAGTTTAACAAAGTAACATGGACATTTCTGATGAGAAGAATTAAAAAGTATCCATTTTATATTTAGTTATGTATTTCAAGTAACTGTAGGACTACAATTAAGTTTTATGATTTCTGAACTCACAATAGCTTTTAGGAGTCAGTATAAAAAGGATATATAAATCTAAATCCTAGCACAGTCAGAGTATCAGATTTCACCTCTCTCAACATAAGAGAGTTAAGTAAAAAATTATTTATTTCATACAATGTTTTCTTTCTCCTCTTCGTTTTCAATGTCATCTTCATTCTGGCCATCATCGTGCAAGACCACTGAGGATGGTGCCACCCATTCATCTTTTGCCAACAGCTCCACAGCTACAATATCTTCATGAACTGCTCGGTTTAAATGTTTCATTCCCTGTATAATTATCTGGATTTTTCAAAAAACAAAATGAAAACACAAATATTCATGATGCTCTGATTTCTGTTGACAGCAGTATAACAGAAGAGTATACAAGTATAACAGGCTCTGCATTCTAAGGAATATTTTAAAGCATGTTGTGATGCTTCTTTTTTTCTGCTTAGGTTTCCTTTGGTACCAATGATATTATTTCAGGATTCAAATTGCCTTTATAAAAATAATTTGTTTTCCTCAGATTGGAAATGGTATCTGCATAACTGTACCAACAGAGAATCCAGCAAACAGACAGATGGCTTATCTACTTGGAGGGGAACAGCACATCCACTCATTACTAGGCACAAAAATGGCAGGAGAAATAAAGCAAGAGGGCCTCACAAGGGCTGACCACAGTTTTTCTCAAAGTCCTCCTACAAACTCGTTTCCCTGTCTTTCACCATATACTCCAAACTATTTTTTTCTTTAAAAATGTATTATTAGTCAATTGAAAAACTATTCACAACTAAGCTTCAGCTGTGTTTTAACAAATACTTTATCAAAGCACAAAGTATAACTTAAACCACATTATTCTCTTTTTGGAAAGAGCACAATCAGTACTTCAGTAATCTATATCCATACAAAGTAATGAAAAACACAAAAAGTCATAAAAAACACAGAAGAGGAACATTTACTATAATGCTCCATTTTAACAAAATGCAATTCTTTTCCGGTGACATATAAGTCATTAGGCTAGTTAAAGTTCACAGCATGAAGGCAAAATTAAAAACTCACCTCTTTGTTTTCTTCAGCATCTCCATGAACCCAAACAGTAGCTTCAAGGTAATTATCCCTGCTTGCTCTGTAAGTTCCTTGGAGGTAAATACCAGATTTTATTCCTTGCTGCAATTTGCTAAGAGGAATATGTTCTGGGAAAATTATTTTTCCACTTTCTATTTCTTTCTTTAAAAAGAAAAAGAGGAAATTTTCAGTCTTTTGTATTCACAATTATTCCAAAACTGAGCTCAGGAACATGTCCCCAAGCTAACAAACTCCAAAACTCTAACTGTGTGTAGGTATGAAAAGGCACAATGACTGTTAGGCAGTAATTTTTCTAATAAAGCATAAAGAACATAGAAACATGACAATTCTAGGAACACCTCTTTTTCTTTTCCTGTTTACCTACAGTTACTTAAAAAGATAGTACACAAGTGACATGTGTTCTCATGTTGACTTCGATATAGTGAATAAATATACACTTAGTGAGGAAAATATTAGGATAATACTATAGTAAAGAGTATGGCACACAGTGTAAGCATGTATCAGAAGCTATATGAAATACTACGAAAAAGTTACTACTGTGACTAAACTTTGGAGCAGTCTGACAATTACTTAAAGCTGAAAAAAGTACAGCTAACCGCTGAAAAGATTAGCTGAGCCCTCTACTTTCTTCCTGCTCTATTCTGTTAGAACTAACTCCAAGGAAATGAACCTTCCCATTTTTTGGTGGCGTTTTCAGCTGTATCAGTCTTATACAAAAATGTGTCTTGATTCTGATAAACACAAAGCACAAGGAAACAGAAGAGGATGTGGCTCATCTTTGAGCTGCAGCCTGCACTTAATGTCAGTTTAACTGCCCACAAAAATCAGAGCTTTTGATAAATAAGTTAACACAAAACCAGATCTAAATGGCTTGCGATACACACTTCTGTAGTTTTCATTTTGTTTCCATTACTTCTAATATGTATACACTTTCTCTGACCAACTGTTATTCTCGTATTCACATCAGTTATCTAAAGCAGTTGTTTTACACAAATAACTGGCTACTTACTAATAGCCATATAAGCAGCAGTAAAAATAGCTGTAATACTTTCTTTTTTTCTTTTCAGCTGCCAAAAAGCTATATTGCCAAATTGGTAATAAAGTCCAGAGCCTTCACATTCTAAATTGATGCTAGTAGCCTGACATACAGTGTCCAATAATATACCGCAAACCATTTGTGATTAATTTATTGTATATAAAAAAAATATAGACATACCCCTTCATCAGATACACAAGCAAGACGATCTACAAGATCAGGATTAGCTACCAAGCTTTTTATATACTCCTCACCTACAAAAGCACACACATGAATATTTATGAGAGAGATGCACAGGATTTAGGTATGAAGAGACCGCTGAGATTGTTTATCTGAGCGATAAACAAAACAAACATGCCACTTCACTTACATGTGTAAGCAGTTATCCCTTCCTCTAGAGCTTTCTCTTTATTAATTCTGTCATTTGTTAAAAAGATAACTTGAATCTTCTCCTCATCCTCTATTTTCTTCAAGTGTTCGTTGTACCATTTTACTGCTACCCGAATGGCTCTGTCATTGCGGTCATTAGAAGATTCTCCTTGCTTTTGTTCTATGTATGTTTCTCTAAATAAGTGGAAGAAAAAAAAAAAGAGGGGGGCGAGGTGGAGATGGACAATGACAAAACAAACCTAAAGATTTATACATACTTACAAAAATTTTTCAGACAAAACAGATCAAGACTGTAAGGCCAAAAGAATCATTGCTGTGAGCATTTTTAGAATATGTGTAACATTCTATAGGGCACTGAAGGGTCAGGAGACACAACAGTATGAAAAATAGGAAGGAAGTGGTAATTCCTAATACAACCTTCTCACTGACAACTGAAGAGGATTGCATTCAAGATGCCAGAATTCTGGATTCAAGATTCTTAGAATTACAATACTGCAGTAATATAATAACTAATAATAACTACCTGTGACTACAAGTAAAGGCAAAGTAATTGCCTCTTTGTTTCTTAGAGCTTTCTGTCACTAACTGACTAACAAGTTTTTGAATTTTGCTACAGATTGAGCTGGTAATATTAATAAAGCATTGGAATATATTTAAAAGGGACACTAGAACGGAAAAATCAGTATTCCATTACTTATGTTGTCTTGTCTGTAAACTTTGTTCAATATTCTAAATGTCTTCTCATAATAAATATATGTTTATGCTAATTATAAACCAGAAAAGCTCCTGGAACGTGCAACTATCTCCCAACAGGATGCCTTAGAAGCATACACTTCTATGCAACCCAGTCTAATTTTTTTTTTACCTAGTCACATTTTCCAGTTCTATTTCCCAGTTTCTTTTACTGGACTTCAGTGTAACTTTGTTATACCCTATCCCACAGCTTACCTATGATGTTCATTGGTGAAAGAATAGAAATGTTTTTCAGGGTTTTGAATCACGTCCCTGATTCGCTTGTATACTGGTGCACTCCGATTCTTGACTTCTTGTAAAACCGTCTGTAGCACAATGACATTCTTAATAACAGGATCTTCAAGAATATCAATCTGAGGAGGAAAATGGAAATAGTTTAATTCAAATGTTGTTTAATTCTATCACAGAATCATAGAATAGTTTCGTCTGGAAGAGACCTTCAAGATCCTCAAGTCCAACACTTACTCCTAGCCCTATCAAAAAACACTAAAACTTGTCCCTTAAGCACAACATCTACCCGGATCTTAAACACTTCCAGGGATGGTGACTCCACCACCTCCCTGGGCAGGCCATTCCAACGCCTGACAACCCTTTCTGTAAAGAAATGTTTCCTAATATCCAGCCTGAATGTCCCCTGGTTCAACTTCAGGCCATTTCCTCTTGTTCTGTCACTTGTCACCAGGCAGAACAGACCAACTCCCACCTCACTACAACTTCACTTCAGGTAGTTGTAGAGAGTAATAAGGTCTCCCCTCAGCCTTCGTTTCTCAAGGCTGAACAGCCCCAGATCCCTCAGCCTCTCCTCATAAGACACATGCTCCAAACCTTTTACTAGCTTTGTAGCCACCTCTGTACCCTCTCCAGCACCTCAACATCCTTCTTGTAGAGAGGGGCCCAAAACTGGACACAGTATTTGAGGT
>WTSP01023073.1:8433-19528 GCA_025331215.1 Actenoides lindsayi
CTTCTCCAGGCTAAACAGCCCCAGGGCTCTCAGCCTTTCCTCATCAGAGAGATGTTCCAGTCCATCATCTTTGTAGCCTCTGTTGGACTCTCTAGTATTTCCCTGTCCCTTCTGAACTGGGGAGACCAGAACTAGACACAATACTCCAGATGTGGTCTCACCAGCGCAGAGTAGAGGGGGAGGAGAACCTCCCTGGACCTGCTGGCCACACTCTTCTTTATGCACCCCAGGATACCACTGGCCTTCCTGGCCACAAGGGCACATTCCTGTCCCATGGAGAACTTATTGTCCACCAGGACACCGAGGTCCCTCTCCATGGAGCTGCTTTTTTTTTTTTTTTTTTTTTACTCCTAAAGAAATATGAGAAGTCATACTGAAGCTGCCCACCACCCACTATGCATAGATGTCATACATAGAATCAGAGAACGGCCCTCTGGAGATCATTGAGTCCAACCCCCCTGTCAGCACAGGATCACCTAGACCTTCATTTTCCTTAGGCACTTTCTTGGTATCAAAACGATGCATTGCACCTTGATGCAACTTTATGCCTGCGGATGAATTTAGCCCCTCATGCACTTCATTTTGACAGCGTGTAAATAAGGTTGCAAAAAAGCAGTTCAGAGAACAGCAGATTGAAGAAACGTCAACGTGAAGAGCAGTTCAAGTGTATCCTTCGGTATATAACCTGAGGAGATAGCACTATTACATTTGCGGTGCTTAGAGTTTATCCAGGAATGGGATTGTATGCCATGGGGTAGTCTGTGAATGCTTTACCTGAGTGGCTATGCCCTTTTCATTTTGGTAGGCTGCTATAAATTGTGTTCAGTGAAATATATGTCAATATATTAATATAGTGTTAATGTATTTTAATATGATACCACCTCAGCCGTTAGGAATAGTACTTTGAGTGTGGCTCAAGGTATAAAAATGTATATTAAACGTACAGAATTGATGTTGGGTTTCCTATGCCAGTCACTTTCCTTGGTGTCCAGCAGGTATCTTAATTTACCCAGTTGCAGATGCTGCATAACCTAGGAAATGGGCAACTGTAGTAGTAATTACTGTCCGTTCTGTTGGAGCTGACCCTCGTCTTTGCTTTACCCATACTGCTAAAGTGAGTAAAGTGTATTCTAGAAATGCTGGAGAGCGCACCCCAAACATCCCACCTTCAGAGCAATTATGACTGTGGAGGAATGTGAAAAATGAACAGAGAGGCTGAACAGAGTAGGGGTGTGGATGATCAAATAGCCGAGTCCCCTCATCCCTCCCCAGTTCCTTTTTGGGATTCTTCTATGCCACAAGAGGGTCAGAAGATTTCTCTTGCCAAAGCCCATGTGAGTTTTTCCCTCCCCTTATGATTCAATAAGGTTGAGAATTTTTCAAGTCCTCCTAGAAGGTGGAAGAAAAGCACTTGACACCAAAAACCCAAAACAACTTTCACTTCAAGAAGATGAGCTGTTACCACTTGGGAGACTAATGGGTTGAGTAAATAGTAAGTGAAGACAGATGTTGTGCAGACATGGGCAAACAAAGAAAACTGACTACTGATAGGTAAAGAAAACAGTGGTTGTCGTGCTATGAGGAAGAGTTGAGACGGTTGCCTGCTCCCAAAGCCCTATGTACTGCCAAGAGCTTCTGAAAGCCTTAAAATAAAATAAAAATGCATGTTGGACCAGAAATGAAATGACTGTCCAAAAAAGTTTGGAACAGCCTTTTGGCTTGATGATGGGTTAACAGGCAGCGAGTCAGCAAGGAATAATTAGTTGATAGTTAATCTTTTTGCAGTCAGTTTTCACATAGGATTTGTGTTTAGCTTTCTCAGGACTGGTCATTATTTGCAGAAATGTGTTTGCAGGATGTGGAGAATGTGTCTTCTTTCTTGCCATGCTCCCAGATGATTTTCCTGTTTTTAATAACTTCTAAATAATGTGCTGTTTTCAAATCAGAACTGCCAAAAATTTGGCAGTTTGCTTGCAGTTTGAGATTTAGTAGCAGTAGTTTTTAATGTAATTTTTTAAGTTGACTGTTTAAAGCCATTTTGAGTTTAAACTTTGTTTTATACTTACAAATTTATAATGTTTTGGGCAGATCACATGCGTTGTTACTTTAAAATATTTTTAACTATGTATTTCTATTTAAATATTTTGGACAGACATGCATTGTTACTTTTAAATAGAAATATATAATTAAAAATATTTTTAAATGGAAGTACTTGCCAAATATTTCAGGTCAGGGTGTGATATTTGGACACAAGCTTGCATTAGATAATTAGCTATTCTCCTCTGTGCAGTCAGCTGGCCCTGTCAGTGCACAGAAGTGCTGGAGCATTATTTGCATGTGTAAGACCTCTGCATTGCCCAGAGCTCAGGACCTCTGTTTCTTCCTGGCTTTCACAAGGGCAATACAAGTACAGCTTTCTCTTCCATAACTACATGCAGACAATGGTCCAGAGAAAGCGTGGTGATTCATTAGCAGATGTGTTGTGCTTTGGAACTCTACTGTAACCTGATTTCTGTTATCAGTTTGACAGATAAAAATACAGCCATAGTAAATTAATTGCTCTGAGGCAAAACATCTTGAGAAATTGGCGCATGACTTTCTGCAAAGATATGCTTTCTTCATACCTCTGCCTGCTCTGGCTACCTGCCAGGATAATCTTGGCGTGCCCATGAATCTCAAACATGACTAGAAACACTACAAGGTGTGTAATTAATTTTCAAGATGTACAGTGCATTCAGGTTGATGCTTTTGGTTCCAATTTATCAACCACTCTCAAGGAAATCTCAGGCTCTTCTCATAATTTACCACTGAAACCAAGCCAACATCTGTCTATTCTTAACGTTTGCTATGAATACATTCAGTAAACAGAGAAAGAGAAGACTGGGAAAGGAGACATTTTTTTTTCCACTGAGTGAACATTTTTTTTTTTTCAGTTGCTTTTTTTTTTTTTTTTTTCTTTTTTCCTTTCTTTTCTTTACTTGATACAAACACAAAGTGCATAGGAAAGTACCCTCACCAAAATGCCAGTCTCTTCCTAGTCAGGCTTATTAGATCAATGGAACTTTTTAGATACTACTAGTCATTTTTAATATAGGCAGTTCACTGAAGTTTGGGTCCAGCTTGTCATTCCAGTTTGGAGAAGAAAAAAGATATCATATGCTGCTGTACAATGCTGCTTTTGAAAACGACACTATTCACTTGTGTAGAAAATCAGAAAATTCAGGTTAAAGGGACCTTGAACTCATCTGGTCTCACCTCCTACTGAGGTCAGTGTTGAAGTTAGTTCAGGTTGTTGGGCCCTGTCCAGTTGGGCTTTGGAAATCCCCAAGAATGGGGATTACACAATGTCCCTGGCCCCTGGGTCAGCACGGAACCACTTTTGTGGTGAGAATGGTTTTTTTAATTTGTATGGAGCTGGAATTTCTTGCATTGCAGCTTATGCACATTGCTTCTGAGCTTTTCTCTGTTTTCCATATTACCCCAATTCAGGTAATGGACAACTGTAATTAGATTCCCCCAAACCTTCCCATCTCCAGGCCAAGCAGCTGTAGCTCCTTCAGCATTTTTTCATGTCGTGTGTTTTAGCCCCCAACCTCCTTGTCTCTTATTTCCCCGGTTGCATTTTGTCTCAGTCTGCAGGATTTCTGTAGCACCTTTCACAAACACCCAGACAAGCAGTTTTGCCAACCAGTGCTATTAAGTGCTGTCTTATTTTGCAACCCCATGGGAAGACTGCTGGGGATGTGCAGTTTAGCCCTTGTTCAAGCCTTTGAGGTGTTTCTGCTCCAGCTGCATCTTTAGTATCTTTATATTAATTCTGAAGGAAGATATTTATGCCCACTAATGCAATGTGTATAAGTTGGATTTAGGCAATACCAGATGAATTTGGTCATCAAAGGGCCTGGAGATCAAGGCCTATGAGGAGCAGCTGAGGAAACTGGGATTGTTTAGTCTGAAGAAAAGGAGGCTGAGGGGAGACCTTATCACTCTCAACAACTACCTGAGAGGACACTGTACTCTTCTCACAAGTAACTAGTGATAAAACAAGAGGGAATGGCCTCAAGCTGTGCCAGGGGAGGGTTAAACTGGACATTAGGAAAAATTTTTTCACTGACGGGGTTGTTAGGCACTGGAACAGGCTGCTCAGGGAGGTGGTTGAGTCACCATCCCTGGATGTGTTTAAAAGCTGTATAGATGTGGTGCTTGGGGATACGGCTTAGTGGAGCACTTGGTAGAGTAGGGTTAGTGGTTGGACTCTATGATCTTAAAGGCCTTTTCCAACCTTGATGATTCTATTATTCTATAATCTTTGAGCATTGATTTACTCCTTAGGAGAAAAGTGATTTCTTAACCCAGGTCAGATATGATTTCAGTTTATCGGGAGGCTACATAATTGTGTATAGTTGCATATATTTAGCCAGGTAAAAGATTGAGATAGCGTAAGGTCCTGGCTAAGTAAAGGGCTAAAGAACAGAGCTTGTCTTATATAAAGACACTAGAGAATCCAGCAGTGAAAACATCACTGCCCATTACAGCCTGTGGGAAGATGTTCTATCCAGATTTCTATATGCCAAAGCCAAATCTACAGGACATAAGTCAGTAGGACAGCTGGTTTCCCTGTATCCTTAATGTCCACTTCCATCTCCTGATGTGGAGTACACTCTTAATTCTTAATCTTGTGAATTGTAGCTGCAGCCTTGCATTCTCTGGGAGGGCAGATGAGCCAGAAGATGGCCATCCCTTGAGTCTTGACATTTTTCCTCTGTCCTTGCTCCTTACCATTTCTGCTTCTGCAGAGTTTACCTCATCTGTAGCCCTGACAAATAGGCTGTGTGGATGGAAAAGTGGTGGCACCTTCTGTTGTATCTCCCCTTGGAAAGATCTTTGTTTTCTTTTAGTCTGGCTAACTTTTGCACAGGTGAAGTGCATCCCACTGGGGAAGGCCATTCCCTTTGAAACCACCTCTGTTGTGGCATGAGACCTTGCCTGGCAGAAAGGGAGTCCTCTGGAAGCATAGCCTGGGTACCAGTTGAATTATCTCTGCAGCATGTAGTAGCTCCTTGGCAAGACTTTGTGTTTTGCTTTTAGCCAGTGACTATCTTCTGGTGCTCTGCTGAGGTGTCACTGTGTTATAAATAGCTTGTCCCTTCTTAGAAACAAAACAACCCTGTTGTTTGCTTTCATTTAAACTTCAGATAAAGAGGAAAAGCCTGGGTTTATTGCAGAATGCTTTTGCAGAAGAAAATGGCTAAAAAAATTAAAATACCTGCTCAAAGAGTAGGCAGGATTAGCCAAATAAATAACTAATAAAGTGTGTTCATTGAAAAGCTTGACAGCAAATGGGGATTTTTGTTTTATAAATGAATGAACTCACAATGGGCAATATGAGGGCCTTTCTGTGTGTGGTTGTGTTTTGTTGGTTTGTTTTGTTTGTTCTTTAGGATGGAAATGTTGTTATGGCTTTATTTGTTTGATTTATATGAAAGATCTGTGTGCCTTACAGTAGGGGTTTGGTGGCCTTCCAGGATGCAGTATATATGCTCTGGGAAGTACAGATTTGTTCAGATGTTGTGCATACATTTGTGTATATGGATCTGAAATTACGAACTTGTAAAGGAAATAAACAGTATGCCTTTATTTCTTTTTACAGCAATAGATGTTCTTCATCAACTAGGCCTTGTGAAAGATGTTCAACAGCCCTCAGAGACAACAGTGCCCTCAACATCATCTCTGTTACCTCAGGGTTTTCATCTGACTGTATCAGGAGTTGTACTAACTGGTGATGCACACATTGAGTCCCCCGTCGTTCAAGTCATACCATCAAATCTAGGGCATCGGTTCACCATATTGGTTGGGTTGTACTCTTACAGAGTGAATAATGCTTTCCTTTTCAGTATTAGGAACAAAAGTAGACTGCAGTTTGGTGTCCAGCTGCTACCAAGAAAGGTAGTGGTGTACACTGGCGGGAAGCAGTCCATATACTTTGATTATAGTGTTCATAATGAACAATGGCATTCATTTGCCATTGACATTAGAGACAAGACTGTCTCAATGTTTACTGAGTGTGGAAAGAAGTACTATAGCAGGGAAGTACTTTCTGAAGTGGAGACATTTGATTTGGATGGTTTATTTACCCTGGGAAGGATGAACTCTCACTCTGTCAGCTTTGAAGGAGTTATATGTCAGCTAGATATTATTCCCTCTGCAGAAGCCTCTGCAAACTATTGTAAATATGTGAGGCAGCAGTGTCGCCAGGCTGAAACATATCGATCTCTGCTAGGAGCTCCACATCTGGTGGATGGGCTGGATATTTTTTCAAAGATGATGACTGATGAGGAAAAAAAGTCAGAAGATACATCAGCTTATAGAAGAAAAGATGCATCAAACATTCTTGTTACCAGTGTTGCTCAGATTCATGTTCTTCCAGAATACTTTGGGTCAAGAAATGTGTCTGCATTGGAGTTCACAGCGGCCAAACCTCTGTTTCTGGAAGCTTTGCCTGAAGCAGAACTCCAGGAGAACATCCATCTGCCTCTTCATCAGCAGGAGATGAGCAAAAAAAGAAACATCACTGAAACTCCCACAGGATCATACCCAAATACTTCAGATAATACCACAGAAGATGCAGGCAGGCAAAGGGAGCCTTCTCTGGTCTCCCCTGTAAAACAGAGTAAAACTAAAAGCAAGGAAATGAACAAAGCAAAACAGTTTTTAGAAGAACCAAGCAAAAAGCAGCAAATCTTCAACACAACCCTGTACAGTTTGCCTACTGACCTCTCTCTGGATACTCAACTCAGTCCGGGGCAGGAAGGTGCATTTGACGATGAGACTTACCATGTGGAGAACAGTTATGAAACTGGTATTGATAATTATGCTTATGACTATGAAGAGCTTGACAAAATGTTTGAAATGGGACGTGTCAGAGGTCTGAAGGGGGAAACTGGACCTCCTGTAAGTTATCTTTACTACTTTTTTCCTATAATGAAGCAACATAGGTTTAACAGAGGCTTTGAACCTTGCAAAGCATGCCAAAGCTGTGACTGCCACTTCTCCCAACTTCTCCTTAAGTATGTCTCTTTCCCGCATGTAATTTTGGTTTATATGTTGTATATTTTTTATTTACCAGCAGAATACAAAGACATTCAAGGCATTCACATTCTGGTGAAGTGGTAGGTAACCCAGAATTCTTTAGAATTTGAAGTGCAGCCACATGTTTGTAACTGCTAATTATGGAGACTGCTCACTTAATGAAATTACAGGGTTAATTCATACAGTGCACAAATGTGGACACTGATCCATGAAAAGAACAAGTGGGCTGTTTGGAAGACTGGTGTAGTTTTCTCAGTTGAGAAATGTTATCAAAATTCGTAACTGTAGAAAGAGACAAGTTGCAGAATCTAAACTGGTAAAACCATTCATAACTCAAGGTTACGGGGTCATGTAAAATGATCTTTAGGATAGTCTTTATTAAGAACAGTCTAAGATTTTTTTTGGCATTTTTTTCAGTTTGCAGGGTAAGTGATCCCTGAAACAATTGCAAATGCACAGTAGTGCTTTTAGTAGAAACCCATTTGTACTTTCTTACTGCGTACACGAGGCTCATGAACTTTTTAATCCAGAAAGAGGGTAGCAATATATATGAAGCTACAGACAAGAAAGAACAGCAGCTCCTGCTTAGCCTGGGAAATATGATATTTTAACCAAAAACTCAAACTAACTCTTTAAACCATATAATAGAGCAGATAATTCCAGTTGCTTTTTTGTGTGTATGTGTTTGTGGTTATTACTGGAAAGCAATTTGATACGTGTTAAGCAGCTTCTAGTATACATTTGAATGTGCCCATAAATTTATTGCATGTATTCTTTCAGCACTGAAACATATTTTTCTTAAGGTAGTTAGCAACTGAAAACCTATTTAAAAGTTCAATTTCTACTCTAAACAGGATCCAGATGCACAGGGATTGTTACACAATTGAAAAATGTGTTAACAAGTAAGTCATGTTAGTCCAGGACTGCTCTTGCTTAATCTTTTTTTTTTAATATGAAGTCAGTCGTTTTGGGGTGGGGTTTTTTTGTTTTGTTTAATGATAGTATTTATGAGGACCTTACAAAGTATGTAGCTGTCATCAACATGAGGTTATTTTGCATTTTTGGAGCTTAGAATGTTTAGTAACTGCTAATGCAAGCTTTTAGTTTTAGCACATAGCTTGCACATGGTGATTTCAGTCAGTTACAGCCAAGAAAGTTAAATCCATTCTTTTTTTACATGACACAGAAGTGGCTGCTGATAATGCTGTTGGCTGTTCGCATTACTAAGAAACTCCAAGCAAATGTTTGGTGGGTGGTTTAGTTTTGTGTTGGGTTTTGTTGGGGTTTTTTTGTTGTTCCCCCCCCAGACAGGGACGCTATACATACAGCATGAAAGGTGATAGATGATTTGGAGAGTTCAAAGGTGTCTGTGTTACCATTTTCTATGCCTGTCTTACAGGCTGGGGATGCAGAAGTTTGTCTCATCTAGGAAGGCAGTTAGAGCCGACCTTGCATTTGGTAGAGTCTGTAGCAACAAATAAGGTGTAATTGTGTTGAAGTGTTTTGCTGGGTCAGGATTTAAATAAGATGCCTAGGATCTTAGAGATCTGTGGCAGAGCTGGGAAGTTAATTTAGACCTTTGTGGGCACTAATTTGGCTGAAGGGTCCAGCAGCACCCACTGGAACAGGGATACAGCTAAGGCATTGTGTCACCAGGGAGAGTGATGCCAAAGGGAAAATAGATCTCTGTGCGGCCTTGTCCACACAAGCTTTTTGTAAAGAATTGTGCTCCATGGAGGGTGCATGGCACAGTACCTTCTACTGTTGGCCTCACACTTGAAGAGGTAATCTTGGTTTGTTTTCTCAGTCTAGTATGCACATGCAGAGAAGACCAGAGATAATCCAGTTTCATATGTGTGGCTCTAACACCTAAATACTCAGACCCTTATGAATGGGTAGCCTAAAAGAGCAACACTGAGGAACTTACGAACTTCCCTTGCAGTGAAAAATCCTCATGAGGCATGAACACCGCCACCACCTCCTTTTTATTTATTTTTTTCTTCTTTCATTATGTTGTGGTTAATTTGAATATTCTTTCAAGATTTCAACACAGAAATAATGTTTGTTCTGTTGGAGTCAACAGGCAAGAACTAGCTTTTGTGGTTCTTAAACTCCTCAGCTTCGTTACAGCTTTTAATCATCTACCAGATCTGATTCTTGCCTTGTGCAATTAGGCCTGTTCAATTCCATGATCCCACTGCTGTGGAATTCACCCACCAGAGCTTCAGAATTCAGCCTTTCATTTATGGATAGTGGACACCTCTTTCTTAAAAATTCCTAAGGCCCTCATTAAAATTCTAGCAGTTGCAATGAAAAAAAAACCCTACAAAAATACAAAGTGAGTGTAAAGTGGAACAGTGTGGTCTCCTGAACCATTAGTTTGGAGAGAAAGCTGCACCATTCATCTGGTGAGCCATTCCTTTTTGTGTGACAGAGGGTGTTGGCGCTGTATAAAGATTAAAAAAAAAAATAATTAAAATCCACCTGTGTATTTTTAACTGCTTAACCTTCAAACTGATATTCTTCATTGCACAGTCTTAAATCAGTTTGCAGGAACGTGATATATAGTCCTACCCTGGTAGGAGCAGGGGTTGATGTGAGCTGAAGATCTGATTTACATTACTTGCTGGTAGCTAATTGCATCTGCTGGCCTATCTTCACCCGGGTTGTCTTCCCCTGAGATATAACCTAGTAATTAGTTTTCTCTATTGGAAAAGCTTTCTGGATTATGAAGACACTCAGCCAGGAGGAGAAACAGGAAGAAGACCAAAAGGTGGTGTTCCTTAGGCTGTCTAGTTGGTAACGAGGAGCAGCCTGGAGATGCTTCCAGGAGAAACTGGAAATGCAAGCCCTGCATTAATCAGAACTGAGTCCTGGATGATATGTTCTTACTCCACTCCAGAGGTGTGAGAGTTAGAACCCTGAGAGAGGGCAGTTCAGAGATCCTAGTAGTAAGGGTAGTGTCAGCTACCCTTTTACACTTAAACTTAATTCACTCTTGTATTTCTCAGTTGAACAGAATTGCTTGCTGAGATTCCCTGTGGTCACAGGGGATATATTGGACAGTTCATTGCTTTCACACGTTTTAGCTCTGCAGGTAATCCTCACATTTTCCTGCCCAGGCAGAGAAATCTCAGTACCTGCTGATTCAGATAAAAACTTATGGTTGTTGCTTTTTTATTTTTAGTAGCAAAAAATGTTAGTCTTAGCTTTTTAAACATTTAATTTAATTTGCCTGAAACTGATGAAGTTTCCCTGTCTTCTGTACAACAATATTGTAAAGTTTTAATCCATAACCTGAAGCCATATGTATATTCTTCTGATGTTGATGACATTACTTTGACTTGTAGAAATTCTTAATAGAGAAAGGTAAAGACTTACTCAGCTCTAAAGTAAGGAGGTTAATCATACACAAGTGACAGCTTGCTCTAGGGCATTTGGAAAGAGAAGTGTGTGTGGGTTTTTATCATTTCCAGTGAAAAGCAAATGAAGCAAGAAGAAAAAAAAGTGGATATTCATATTCGGTAGGATTCTTGTTGCTCAGTAGTTAAATATTTGTATGAAGTAATATGGTTTAAAAAGGTAAAGCATTCTAGGAGTAGGAAGAAGAATTCTTAGTGACAGAATAAGAATTCCAGAAGGCCTAAAACTGATGGGATGAAAATGCAATAGTACAGAAATTAAAAGTACAAGTAAACAGCAATGGAACAGCAAAGTGCTCTTCTTGGAACAGCAATGTGCCCTTGTGGCCAGGAAGGCCAATGGTATCCTGGGGTGTATAAAAAAAGAGTGTGGTCAGCAGGTCCAGGGAC
Source organism: Actenoides lindsayi (assembly GCA_025331215.1). Taxonomy (NCBI): domain Eukaryota; kingdom Metazoa; phylum Chordata; class Aves; order Coraciiformes; family Alcedinidae; genus Actenoides; species Actenoides lindsayi. Next base: position 19,335 of record WTSP01023073.1, read on the forward strand.
GTTCTCCTCCCCTTCTACTCTGTGTTGGTGAGCCCACATCTGGAGTATTGTGTCTAGTTCTGGTCTCCCCAGTTCAAGAGGGACAGGGAAATACTAGAGAGAGTCCAACAGAGAGCAACAAAGATGCTGAAGGGACTGGAACATCTCTCTGATGAGGAAAGGCTGAGAGCCCTGGGGCTGTTTAGCCTGGAGAA